>BGNK01005378.1:0-33720 GCA_003297005.1 Symbiodinium sp. clade A Y106
ATGATCCTGAGATGTCTCACCCTAGCGGCCTGTATGTCCTTCCGTTGAAGCCGGCGAAGAAGACCGAGAGCTACACCTACACCTGGAAGAAGAACGAGAAGGGTGAGCTGGAGGAGTACACAGGATACGTCAAGGCCGGGAGATAGAATTGCAGGGAGAGGGGGCGGGGGGAATCTGGGGCTGCATCTTGTCCTCGAGTGAAAACACGAAAAGATCAGGTGCCGTTCAAGGGCGAGGAGCGAGCCGCCGCCTACTACACCCAGCGCAAGGGCAATGGATGCTGGGACCACTGGGGCAAAAGCGGCGAGGGAGAGGCCGTGTAAAGCAGGAATGAGCTGAGCTTAGCTGGGCTGTTTTTGAAGCATCAATGTGCAGAAAGGCGCACGCAGTGCTGTTCAGATCAGTATAGGAATGCTGCAGTGCGCATACTTCTTGTTCACTTGAAAAATAGCCTCGTGCACTTGGGACACTGAGAAAGGGGAATGCCAAACAAAACGCATCGGAGCTGCCCGAGATGCCTACCTGACATGCAAGTGAAGTTCAAAGGCTGTATGCTGGACTTGCACATGCCTGGAACTTTTCAACACGCACGCACGCACGCACGCACGCACGNCACACCCACCCACGCACACACACACACACACGCACACACACACACACACCCACACACACACCCACACACACACCCACACACACACACACCCACACACACACACACACATGGCAGCATTAAGTCATGCTCTGCAAGCAGCTGCTGTGCATCGGCTTTGTCAGGCTTGGCCTACTGGACGTTCTACTGTGGAACGTTCCTCCCCAGATCCTTGTGGGCGACGCGTTGTGGTCTGCTGTCTCAGAGTCTCAAATGGTGTTCCAAGTTCTGAAGAAAGCTGGTGCCGTGCAGGCGGGTATTGAGTGTGGTGGAGGTGCTGTCTGACTGTGCATGTACGACGTTGCTCAGGTTTTCCGCCATTGCTGTGCCTTGGCTTCTTTGTCCTTGCGGCTTCGTAGAAACGAGACTTCTGAAAGCAAACAGTGATGCACAAGAAACAATGAGTGAGCATGTGCGGCACGACACTCGGCAAAAGCAGCAAAGACATGCAGGGGTAGTACGGTGATGAAGCTTGATTTCGCCAGGAAGTGTCATGTCTTGAATCTACCATTCAGCATCAAGAAGGGACTCCCGAAAGTCGGCAACAACCACAGCAATCGATTTTGAGTCCTTCGTTTCGCTTGACGTCAACAACCAGGAGCTTGGTGATGGTTATAAGCTTCTGCAGAAACAGAAATCTCTCTCTTTCCCCGCCTTGCCGCTGGTCGGCTGGTCGCTTCTGTTGGTTGAAATTAGCAAGTTAGCGCACTCCCAGCCTGAAAAACAAAAGGGTAGTTCCAGGGATGGTGTGCTCGTTTGGACACAAGATAGAGCCAGGTAATGTGCCGGGTACACTCGGTGGTGCTCTGCATCTTGGTTGGGTTCGAAGTCTGCTCCCTGATGATCGTGTTGGCATATCAAGGCTCGCAGCAGTCGTTAAATCCGTGAAATGCCTGATTGATTCGGGTCCCGGAAGGTGGCTTCATGGACTTCTTTGCGTTTGACCATGCTTCCGGTTTGCACTAGATTTGCTTCATGTTGTTATCTCACAGACTCACAGTTAGCAAGGATTTAGACAGCACTCAAAGCGTTCGTGAGTTGTAGCCTGCCACACTAGCTGAAAGCTTTACATTCGAGTCTCACCTGTTCAGGTTCGATATGGCATGTACAGCGCTCCTTGGCCGGTACTTTCAGGGGCTGTGCTGCTTGCCTGGTGAGTGTTGGCAAGGTGGCCATGCTGATCATCATGGCTGGGGCATACTTCCTTGATGTGACTCGGCAAGCCCAAGCTACCTAAGCTACCTGAGGGCTCCGAAGACCGAAATGGCGCAGTCGGTGCTTTGACAAGGAGCAGACTCGGCTTCAGTCTTACGAGCAGGTCCATCGGAGCTTCCGCAACATGTACACCTTGTTCTGAAGTTGAAGTGGGCATCCTCGAGCAGGTCATGTCTTTACAAGACCAGAATGCAGCACTTGCTGAGATGATGCTCCGGTGGAAGGTGCCTGCGTCACAGTGCCAGAGCACCGTCTTGTTAAGCACGCTTTGATTGGCATACAGTTGAGCTTCCGAGATCCAGTAACCACCGAAATGCTAGAAAAGAAACTCATACAGGTTTTTGTCGTTTCGAGTTTGGAGCCAGGTCCTGCCAGAGGTGGAGAGCGGAAATCCTGTGCCGCAGGCCTTGCAAGCCTAGGGCCTGTGCGAACAAGCCCTTCTCAAGCAGCACTTGATTTTTTCAACTTGCCGTCTCGCGGTAACAGGAAGACCGGATCATTGGTATCTGTCTTGAACGGATGTTGTTGTGAGACACTTGCGAGTCTCTTCCGAACGTGCATGCTTTTGCCCTTACTAAACTTACAAGCCTGAAGGGAAGACATTAGGCTCGCAACATGAGGATCACTCCCTGGACTCTGGCAGCATCTCCAGTTGAGCTGTCCTCAGACTGCTTTGAGTCATGGCAATGCGGGGCGCTGTGGTCTTGTTGGGAGCCTAAGAGTCGAGCGAATTCACCATTGCCATTGCATTGCATAGGCGCGACACAGCGGCCGCCACTCGCCATGCGCCCAAATGTTCAGTGTGCAGAGACTGCTGCGGTGAGCTTGAAGACTCCTTGTGCTCACTGGGCCCTCATGTCACTTCCTGAAAACTGCTGGCTCCGTGGCCTGTAGTCGGCCATGGCGGCGACCTGTGCTGCTTGCGAGTATGGGCCTGGCAAACAGTACCGCGACCGACGACTTCAGACCACCGGCACCGTCTGCAGACATCCGCCAGAAGGGAGGAGAGGCTCCATTCTGAGTGCACTCCTTGAGCTTCCACCCGGAATCCCATCTGAATCCCCCTCAAAGCCTGGAACCCTCCATAAATGCACGAGGTCGTGGATCTCCAAGTTCAGACGATCAATGGCAACACGTATCCAGTTCACACCTCAGCTTCTGGTCCGAGCTCTGGGCTCAGGAGATTGCTGCTGAATGTTCTTGCTTGGGTCCTCTTTTCAGGTCTCCATTGAGGCCTCTGCGAGGCTGGTGGAGCTCTACGAGGCAGTTGCAAGAGCGCTCGACGTAGCGCCTTGGGAGGTTCGCCTGACGGCGAGCACCAGCTACTTGATTTCATGTACGGGAGGAAGACTTATTCTGAAGCCTTATCAGTGGAGAGGTTTCCGTTTCAATGCTCCTTGCTTTTTTTTCCTATATTGGCTGTATTTCTACCCACCAGCAATGCAATGCTCTTGCTGCCCAAGGTGTTTTGGATGTAGCCTCCGACGGAGACAGGACACTGGAAGCTCTCGGCATCAAGGAGGGGAGACATGTTGTTTGTCGGTTGCTAGTGCGATGTCCAAAGCCGTCGTTCGGTGCTCCAGGGAATCTCTGGTGCAGGAGACGGATGTGATGGCTCTTCGCTGCACCGGCTGTTTTCTCGAGACTCTTGCTGGAATGATGAAGTTCGTTTCACGTTTGCACTGATCCTGATCTTGGCTTGCTTCTGCCCGATACCACGGCTGACGAGAAAAACTGATAGCGGATTTGGAACGCCTGCGAAAGGATACCTCCCGTGAACTGAATATCGAATGTAATGTTGCGGTTGAAGAGCGCAGAGACTCGTTGGGGCAGAATTCAGCGAGGAACCAGAACCAGCCCAAGGAGGGCCCTGATGGATCAACCGTCACAGACACTCACACCAGTTGTTGCGAAGTGCTGCCAAGGAACGCTGGAATAAGCGGGTACAACGGGGACTACTTCTGCTCCGTGATTCAGGTCGGATGCACGGCGTTGCCTCGCCCCCTCACATCACAGAAGAAGCTCGGCTTCCTGGCAGGTTCGCCAAACCGGCTGGAACGCGATTGAAATCAGGTTCAGTGCTTGGGGCGATGGATCTCTGGGAAAGCTTCAAGATCCGAGTACTTCCAGGCCGCTCAGCATAGCACAGCAGAGCAGGCATAGCAGGCCTACTGCAGGGCCAGGGACGTTCTCCTTGTGCTCTCCGAGGCTGGAATTCCTTGACTCGAGAAGTTGGAGAAGTGAGCTGAAGTCAGTTCGGCCCAAGAGTGCGACGAAGCTGCGATCAGAGCTTCACGATTGCCGAACAGTTCACGTCCCAGCTCCCACAACACGAGGTCACTTTGGAAGTAGACGAATCCGCAGATGATCGTTCTGCCCACAAGCAGGGTGTTATGACCTTCGAGGGGGTTCCGACACATGGCGAGGCCAAAGACCATGATAATTCGTCAAAGCATCGCGCGTTTTTGTGTTTGCTGTTTTTTTTTGGTGCTCTTATGGTCGAAGGTTTCGGTTGGAGCCCGTGACCCTTCCTGCTCTCCCTGTAGGTGTGGTTCGTCTACGGCGCTACTGGCTATGATAAGCTGGCATTGAACCTCAGTGACGGTCGCCAGTGACTACCGGCCGTAGGGTCACTTAGATCTTCTTTTTCGGGTTCGCATAGAACTTCTTTTTGGGGCTCGCTGGTGTCTTCTTTTTTGCCTGCTACTACTACTACTACTACTGCTAGTATTACTGTTACTATTTCTTCTTCTGCTACTACTACTACTACTACTACTATTAGTACTAGTACTAGTACTAGTACTAGTACTAGTACTAGTTACTAGTACTAGTACTAGTACTAGTACCTAGTAGTAGTACTACTACTACTACCACTACTACTACTACTACTGCTACTGCTACTGCCACTACTACTACTACTACTACTACTACTACCACTACCAATACCACTGCTACTTCTACTACTACCACTACCACTACTACCACCACTACTACTACTACTACTACTACTAGTACTACTTACGACTACTACGACTAGTACTAGTAAAAGTACTAGTACTAGTACGAGTACTAGTACTAATACTAATAGCATTACTACTACTACTACGACCACTACTACTACTTCTACTACCACTGCTACTACTACTACTACCACAACTACGATTACTGGTACGACTGCTACTACCAAGACTAGCACGACTGCCACTACTACTACTACTACTCCTGCTACTAATACTACTACTAGTACTAGTACTACTACTACTACTACTACTACTAGGCCAGGTACCCTCCTAAACCCTAAACCCTAAACCCTGCTAAACCCCAAACCCTGAACCTGTACCCTAAACCCTGAACCCTAAACCCGAGGTCACCCTGAACCTCAAACCCTAAACCCTGAAAGGCCTAAAGCCGAACGAAGAGGCCCAAGAAACCCTAAACCCTAAACCCTCCCGAAACCCTGAACAACCCTAAACCCCTAAACGCCTAAACCCTAAAACCCGAAATCCAAAAACCCTAAACCCTAAACCCTAAAGCTTGAACCTTGAACCCTAAACCCTAAACCCGAAACCACCCTGAACCCCAAACCCTAAAACCTGAACCACAGTGAACCCTAAACCCTAGACCCTGAACCGTAAGCCTAAACCGTAAACCCTAAACCCTTAAACCCTAAGCCCGGAACCCTGAACCCTGACAACCCTGAACCCTAAACCCTAAACTTCAACCCTAAACCCTAAAACCCTGGGGAACCCTAAACCCTAAACCCGAAGCCCACGAACCCTAAACCCTAAACCGTAAAACCCTTAAACCCTAAACCCTAAAGCCGAAGCCCATGAACCCTGAACCCACCCGAAGCCCAGGAACCCTAAACCCCAAACCCTGAAGACACAAGTGAGCCTGAAAAAGAAGATTTACGTAAGCCAAAAGCTTGTTCCAGGTGCAGGTCCAGGTGAACCCTAAATTGACCTCGGCTCGACTTTCGTAGCTTCAGGACTCGGCATCGTGTTGCATCAACGTGCTGCTGCTCACCACCAGATGTCCCACGAGCACGATGCAGAAGACTAATGCGGACAAGAGTCGGCACGCTCCAATGCGACGTACATCACGCTTGCATCATGATTGCAGAGGTTAGCCACATCAGAAGACAAGCGCTTGTCTGTGCTGCAGCGAAAAGAGGTGTCTTTCAGCTCTGGATACTGTGTCGAGAGTCTCTGCGTAACTTGCTGTGGGCAGTCAAGGCCAAAGCCTCCATTGCGAGATGGACAGGTGTGGTAGGTGGAGGCCAGCACTGCCCCAAGGAGGGAGAGAAGGAGAAGGAGCTCCAGAGACAGAGCTGCTTGAAGGATGTTGTGCTTCTCGAGCCGTGGCCCCCAATCCCATGACCCATGTAGTCTCTGTTCATTCTTGTCTCGGAGAGCTGGCGCATAACTTGCGCAAGGGCCTTCCTTATCGAAAGGCTCTGCACCGTAACTGTGCGCATCCTGTAAGATGGTTGGCACGGAGGAGCCCCTGAGCCCAATTCGACGTAATCCGGACCGCCTGAGCATCCCGCACAAATCTGAGTGACGTCGCGGCTCATTACCGGGATAATCTAGCCCGTTTTCCATGTCCGTAGTCGGGGATCTTAACAGGGTAATCTTAACAGTTAACAGATCACCAGAGCAGGGGAAAGCAGTGTCGGACGACTCTCTCCCTTTCACTCTGCTCCAAAAGCCAGAGAAGAAGAGTCAGAGGGAGGGTTGAAAGGAGGTCAGAATCAGAAGGTGCAATGTGGATTGGACCGGGCCCTTCTGCACCCCTCGTGCGAGGCCGCACGTCGAGCTCTCGCGTGCGCTTCGCTCTGCCCTCGCCGTCCCCTGCAGTGCCCACGCGCCGGCCGCAGCGCGGCCTGGGAGGCCTGTCAAAGCGGAGATTGCTGCGCCAGTCGCAACATGTATGGATTTTTGTGGTTGCTTCTCCTGCACATCGCAAGGCTTGCAGTCCTTAAAAGGAGATTTTCTCAGCAACTATTGGGGATGTGTAGTTCCATTAATTGCCACATCGCAGAGTTAGGCAAGCGTGCAGATGGTTGAGGCTTCAACTGTCTCGAAATTCGCCCAAATTGTTTGTGCCGATCTACAGCGAAGTAGTAGAAGGAATGAGTGGGGTTCAAGCATCTCTTCGGCCCCTGGAAAGGCGAACAGCGAGCCAGGGATCTGCTGGATGTCATGGAATGAAAATGACCTGGCGGAAACTTTGCCAGCTGGCCTGCGCCTGCCTTGGTCGTAGACTCCTAGACTCGAGAGTGCTTGGCTCAAGTTCTGTCGCCAGCGAGGGCTCGCCGGGCTGGGGTTTAGGGCAGCTTCTGGGCCATGGCCCTGGGCACACATTGGGACCCACATGGCACACGGGTGCAGTCTCAGTATTCCCAGCTTTTGCTGGAGAGGATGGAGGCATTCCCCGAAGGATCCGTGCGCACAAGCTATAGTCCAAGTCGCGTGACGAAGCTGTGCCTGCCAAAGCCAGCTCCCAGGCAGAAGATGATAGCGATGTCCTTGAGCACATCGGGCCTTTCAGGTCGGGGTTTGGGAGGGGAGGAGTTGTTCCTGGTGCCGGAAGAACGCCTGGCTTCGAAGATGCTCGGCCAAGTCTTGGGGGAGATCGCGCTCCGTTTAAGCGTCCCGACTGCGGGCTTGACGCTTCTGCGGAATGGTCGGGCCCTTGGCAGCATGATGCTGTTTTCGGATTTGCAGGAAACTCTTCCAGAAACCGTGCTGCGAGTGGACTTGGACTGCGACGCCTTGCTTCCCATCGTTTGCAAGAAGCTCAGGCCGACAGAAGTTAGTTTGGGAGAGGGAAGCTTGAGCCTAGATGTGAAGTTCGACGAGCTGCCCGAGATCGTCCAGGCCATCTGTGAGCCACGGCGGTTTATAACAGACGATCTGGCAGAGCATGGAGACCTCCTCTTGAACTATGGCAGGGCGGGTGTCCTTGCATATGAGATAGGCCGCGGCAGATACAACGGTCTTAGAGATGGCCTTTTTGAGCCGATTGGCTACTTCCCTATGGCACCTGTCTGGCAGCTCCCCGGAGACTCCAAGCAGGGCAGCAGGAACTTGGACGTTTGGAGCTGTAAATCGGACATTCCATCGATCAAGAAGCTTCTTGATGCGCATGCAGCAGAAACGCAGGATCGACCCCTTCCCCGCTATGAGATGATTGTGGACCCAAACCAATTTCTTTCTGACACGGATGATGGGCCTGTGTGGGTGCCGTGTGAGTTCGACGTATCTGCAGATGGGAGGGCATACCTCGTTGGAGGCCTTTCAAGAGCTGAGAGTAGCAAACGCAGCATCTGCACCATGTCTGTGGTTGTTTCCAGGTCCTCGAAGCCACACTTTCCCAACTTTGGCTGCGCGAGTCGCGCAGCCTGTCCTGGAGGTATTCGAGGGCGGCAGTGAGCGTTCGGTCATTCACTGGTAGGCCAGTGTCCGCATTCGCAGTGTTTCCAGGCCGCGCTTCCACTTCTTGCGCGGCTGCGGCGGCCGCAGCTCCTGCTTGACGAGCACAGAATTCAGGTGGAGACACGGGTGACGGGGCTGACGGGGTGTCCTCGAAAACAACTCGGAAATTCGCTTTCGGAGAAGACCCGGCCGAGTTGTTAGAAACATGCTGTAGAGTTCTGGAAGTACTTTTTCTGCGATGTTGTGCATATAATGTCAGGTGGTATTCAAGGCGCAGCGAATCACTGTGCCAGCTGCTGCCACAGATGGATCAGATTCCGAATACGTTGGTCTCTGGCACGTCGATGGCTACCGGGAGCACATTGCTGCTGTCGTACTGTGCCGTGCTCCCAACTTTGCATGCATCATTCGGGCTTGCAGGTTTCCTAGCGCTGCCCAAATATGTTAAACAAGGGGTTAAAGCACTGCCGACCGCGCCGCCAGCTTATTCTGATGAAAATCTTCTGGTCAACAGCCTCTTGATCTCCTGGCTCCTTCTAGGTACTACTACCACGTCGACGAGATCCTGGAGGGCGGCGACATCGAGTTCTGTGGACGCGAGCCGATGGATGTTTTGGGCGTTGGAGATTGCAGCAACAATTTTTACAAGCTGACCAAAGACCGCACATTCGCCGCATTATCAAAAGACAGCAGCAAAGAACAGGGGCCCCTGTCCATTCTAGGCCCAGAGTACGAAGTCCAAAGCAACGACTCAACTGGGAATGGTTTGTGTTTGAACCTCAGGTTTTCACCCAGCAGGCAGCTCAAAGGTTTGTCGATGGGTTGCTTCCAAGGACTGCGTTCAGCCCTACGTTCCGACGGGGCGTGCCTGCAGACCTGCCGTGTGCCGATCTCCACTGGCAGCCTTCTAGTCTTCTCGAACTACCAGGCAGGGTTCGGCAACAATGTCGTCAGGTTTGGGATCCCCTACAAGAGCCAACTGTCTTTCTGAATGCACAGCTTTCCACTGGGAAGGTGAAATGGTGCTGGCGGGTGGCTTTATGTTTTAGGATTCCACTTCGAATCTTGCTACATGCGTCTCATCCGTTCTATGAGCGGCAAGGTTGCCCACCGGGTTCTCCGGATGGTCAATCGTGGGAGTGCAGAAGCATCGAGGGATTTTGTAGCCCTCTTTCTGGTTGATCCTTCGTGGCCGCTGACACCTGCAAAGTCAGTGCTATCCCAGCCCTACATGCTCACGAGAACGCTGTCGCCGCCTCTGATGCCGTTGCTGCAAGTAGACCTTCTGGCTAGACCCTTTTGAGGAGCATCCTGATAACAGTGTCCAGCATGCAGACCAAAACGAGAGGTTCAGCGAGAGATAAAGAGAGCGGGATACGTGGATGCACACTTGCGAGGGGGCTTCGGCCCTCAAGCCTGCCGAAGAAAGCGAGATACTTATATTGTGTTGATGCACTCTGCCGAACAATAGCATGAGGTAGCGAGTTTTGATGTGAGTCATCTGGAATAGCCCCGGTGCACAGTGTGACGAGAGCTGTATTTGTACCAAGATTGAGGAAGACTGCCGAAGTGCGCAGCATCTTGGAATTCCTGGGCGTGTCACGGACCACCAGCAGCGCCAGGCCGATGCTTGCACTTTCGTGCAAGCACATGCAAGCTTGAGCCTTGACGGAAGTGTGGTCTGCACCAGGGTGGAGCCTAAAGTTTGGGCTAGAATTTAGAAGAAGGCAGCATGCGAAGATACTCCGTGCTCAGAAGTGCCATCAAGCATAATGTAGGGACGACCAGCAAGATCCACTCTGCCTTGCAGGAGGCTGCGGAACTCGCTGCTGTGGGAGCAACTGCAGCCATCGGGAGAATTCTGTGCCAACAGCGGTGTGGCTACTCTAATGCAGCCCAGTCACTACATGTCGGGAGCTGTTGCGACAATAGATCAGCGGGCTATCAGTGCTGTGCAGGTTGCGACAGGGAACGGCTGTTACACCATGATTGGATGGCTGCACAAGCTTCTGGCTGATCCGCAGCCGCCCAGTTCCTTTCGTAATATGAGAGACGGTGAGGACGGGAGCGAGGGGACCTCCTGAAGCCAATCCTTTTTCAGCCACTTTGTTTTCGTTCTGCCTTTGGAGGACTGCAGGTTGAATTATGTTCGAGCACTGAACCTGGCACCGCAAGAGCTGGATCGGGGCCTCTCAGAGGTGTTCTCGCTGGCCGCTTGTCTGCATCTCCTTCGCCAGCCGTCGGGCCGTAGGTTTTCAGAGGGAGTGCCCTGCCAACGAACAAATGCGATTGAGGAAGATAGCCACCAAGGTTTCGGGTCAAGGTTCGTGGATATCACAGCGCCCCGACTCCACCTTGCCGAGTCTTTCCATCTATAGTTCGTTCCACGTGTCGATCGTGGCCCAGACCGTAGATCAGCAGATAGATGGATCGAGCCTTGCGAGTGTTGCACGAATCAACAACGAGCCATCCACAGAGACGGAGAGAGTGTGCGAGAGTGAGAGAGACTGAGACAGAGAGAGCGAGAGAGTGCTCGTTTCGCCGGGCTTGTGTGATGAGCCAGACGCCCCATGCGAAGGTATCTTCATTCTCTTTCATGTTTTACCTGCATCTCAGGGCCTGAACTAGCCCGAGCAAGAAAGGTGGCAGACAGAGAGGTAGCAGAACTGTCAAGTGTAACAGCAGTGTCGGTTTGGGAGCCTCGGCGGAGGTGTACCTTGAATACTTGTGTTGTTTGTGGGCTGTCTGGCTAAAACGGACCAGGGAGGAGGGATAAAGTAAGTTCCACGAGAAGGAGGGAGCACAAAGCTCCACAGCGTTTCGGAAAAGGCTTGCATGTCGGAGTCCCTCACTTTAGTTTCATGCCGTCCGACTGGGCTCACTGACTATGCACGCAGGGTGAAGGAACCATGATTTCCGGAGACCACACGAACGGCAAACGACATAGAAAGGACCTCTTATAGATTGTAAGCCTGTTGGAAAAGACAGATAAGAAGGACCGGTAAACACGTGGACGGTACTAAATTTACCATCCCACTCTGCATCCGGAAATGCCGAAATGCGATCACATGCCCTCGAACGGCCGCATGTTGGGCGCGCCGGTGGCACAGGGAGAAGCAGAGTGAGCACAGAGGCTCACACAAAAAGACAGGCCCCAGACCCTCCGAGAAAGACAGACAGGTTTGAGCTTTGGGATTCCCAGGTTATCACAATCGACATGTTAGAGCGTGACCTCGAAAAACCGGATGCGGGTGCCAAGGAGTTTATGGACTTCGAGACGCGCCTGGCCTTGTACGATGCAGGGTATGATGTGACTGATGAGTGTGAGGGTCTGTTACAGGCTTGACTGGGCTTGGCACAATGGTACAGGCTGTGCCTACACCTTCATTTCACATGTGTGTCGAGCAAAGTGAAGCAAACAGATGGTGTCACCCTGATGTACATCGTGAGCATGTGCAGGCATTGGGATCATCATTTTATGTTAAGCAAGTGAGCAAGGCGATGCCATTCATTCCAGAAGATTCGGGAAACTGCACCCGGCAGGTACGTTCGGCAGAGCAGTTCGGGGGATGTTGACTTATGGATCAATGCATGGAGGCGTCTAGGCTCAAAGAGGACTGCGGAGTCGGACAGCAGGACTCCCTCGATGCAGCTCCGACATTCATTCCACGCATGATGGAGCAGAACCATGGATACTCTCGCAGTAAGACACAAGCTGCAACTCGGATACGCTGGAGGATCGTCGGCGATTGGCCAGCATAGAGACGCCACCTTATGTTGAACAACAACATGCCCTGAGACCTGCATGCTGCGCATGCTGCGCCTTTCGAAATGCGGGCTGTTCAGGAGTCCGTGGCCAGGTCACGGCAGGCGACGAGAGCAGGCTCTTTCGGTTCCTTTCCTGGGGCTCTTTTTGTCCTTGCAGAGGCCGCCTTGGAGAAGAAGAATGCCCGCCTTGAGCAGGAAGCCTTGAAGCGGCAGGCCGCGTTCGAGTGGAGGGGGCTCTGGATGCAATTGCGGGGTAGAGACTTCCGGTCGTGAGTTGTCATAGCAGAGGAAGCAGCAGTAGCAGCAATAAGTGTATTCTTATGCTTGCTAGGTCGTCTCAGCAACAGGGTGGTGGTGTAGTGCACTATCAATGCCGTCATGTTGATCTGAAGCTTCCTTAGTGGCGCATGAGGTAGTTTTACTTGTATTTTGCTAAGCTCTTGCTTTCGTTTCTTGCATTCTGCTTGTTGTTCATTTCCAAACTTCTCTTTTGAAAAGTAGCGCTCCAATAGATGAGCTGGTTCCCACAGCAGAACAGCCTGAGTCATCATTAGTATAATCCCTGGTGTGATGATTTGTGCTGGTACTTGGAATTCGTCCTGAACGATCTCTTCTTCTTAGTCTTGTGCGTGCTTTGCCAGCTAGTGCCTATTTCCATTGTTTTGCATCAGTATCCTCATTCATGACTAGACGACGTGCTGTGAGAAGTCTGGCTTGCACTCTCAGGCCCAAGAGCGGATTGATGCCCTTCGCCTTCAGAAGGCCCGCGCTCACGAGCCGCACTTGCTGTTTCTAGGCATGTGCCTGCGGTTCCCGCAGCTGTTCCACGGGTTGTCTTGAGCCGCCTGGGCCTGCAAAACGAGCTGCAGCCGTCACCCGGTTTTTGGAGTCGTGAGTCGTGGGCCGTCGTCCTGCACTCGTAATGCCTTGGCCGCAGGAGCGATGCCTCAAAGCCAGGGAGGATCTGATGAAGGTAGAGCACCAAGCTTGATCCTTCCTGTTAGGGCGCCGGGTGTGCCGTAGAGTCTGCTCACAAGAGCTGAAGATTCGGCACAAAAGAGAAGCCTATCATCCCATTTCTAGGAGATCGATCTCGCCCACGAGGATGAGGCCCTAGGATTTCTAGAGGAGGCCTGCAAGCTGCGCTCGACTCTTTCCTGAGGACTTGGTCATGTTCTGATTTCAAGGATGAAAGAGTTATTTGTTTTGCAGATGGACGATGGAAGTTCGTCCGAGCAGCGGTATGGGAGGGCATGCGACCATTCGGGTACTTGTCAGTTTGGCTGTCAACTCGCGACAGATCCGAGCGGATCCCGACATGCTGATCTCTCACGATCGCTACGGTTCGACACTGCTCCACGAGGTTCGCCGCTTTTCATTTCTTCCTGTAGTCGGCTGCTGCATGCAACGCATGCATGATGTTGTGTCTTGTGGCAACAGTTTCAATTCCACCTTTGCCCGACGGCTTTCGCTCCAATCGCAGTCGCTGTCGCCGCACAGGCATGTTCTCGCGGCATGAAGCACCTTGCCCTTGCTGTGCTCAGCGCAGCTGAGGAGGTTGGCCCTACCATAGCTTTCAGCAAGGCTGTGCAAGAGGCAAGAAAGTTTTCAGCAAAAGCTTTGCTGCAGCGTGAGGTGGGTGAAGCCACGCAGGAGAGGCTCACTGAGAAGCTGTTCCAGCGAGACTATCGCGGGCAGACGCCAGTGCCTCAGCCCAGGCTTGGAGCTGCGACTTCCCAGGTATTTCGCTACTTGGCTGTTTCCCCTTAGATGACCCTGCAAGAAGCTTATCGGCCCAAGCGCGCGCAAAGTCGCCATGGCTGATGCGTAACTTGGCTGACAACGGGGTCGATAAGCGTGTGTTGGTGCAGACAGCATTGAAGTTGCAAGGGTATCCCTACCGTAGAGCTGCTAGCCGCGTAGCGTTCCGAAACCAGGTTGTGCAAGGACAGCGAGTCCGACGACGGCTACGAAGGTGGCTCAGCTGCAGGCTCTTGGACCCCTCCTGCAGTACCAACAGGTGTGCCAGCACTTCCTGCTAGGGCAGCGCTTTCTTCTTGACCCGATGTCGACTCGCAAGCGTCTGATGTCATTAGCAGCATTAGCACTATACGTTCTCCTTGGCATGAGAAGGTTCCACGGATGTGGAGGAGCAGAGTGACGCCGCATTGTTTCTTGGCTGATGCTTTTGAGGAGGCCTTCGCTCGTGAAGCGGCGAAGCGGCGAAGTCTTGAAGGAAGCTTGAGACATGACATCATGGCAGAGCCAAGTTGCGTGACTTGATGGTGCCTGGACTTCAGCCATGTTGCCTTTTGTTCCTGTCCAGCGAGTCGGCCGATTTCTAAGGAATTCCGACGACAGTGACTATGACCCTCCTCCTGTGCGTCCCTGGATTGCGAACTGGGCAAGCTGGGTGTCGCAGAATGTGAGTACAGAAGCTGGAGCAGATGCAGCGTTGTTATAGACTTGCAGCCTTTCTCGTGACACATACGTCAACATTATTGGAGAGCCTAGCTTGGGCTGCGCATGGATCCAAGGAGTACTCCTCCTGGCGTTCATGTTTATGTTCCAGGCAGGCGGGCTGGGTAGGTGTCGAGGTTGCCACATTCTCACGCCTTGGCGGCCTGAACGCATTCTGGCACGGGCTGTTCTAAGCTTCGAACCGCACGCCTGAAGTCTGCAGAGTCATGAGCATGTGTAGAATCTGCTCAGCGAGCTGATTGGAGCCGTGCAGGGCTATGGAGCCATGGTTGGGATTCTTGGCCCTGCTTGTGAAAAGCACGAAGCCTCAGTTTGAATACGAACTTCTTAGATTTCGTCTGGCCCTAGCCAAGGAATCCACAGCATGCGTTGAAACACAAGCTGCACATCCATGGGAAAGCAATGTCCGCGGAGTTCCAGGCAAAACTGCGTTCCAGCAATGTTGGGGTCTGCAAAAGTTGGGAGTTGTGGGCGGGCTTCAGTGCTCAACGCCAAGCAACATGCACCCCAAGATGTCTCATTCCTGCAAAGATCGTGCTGTGGAAGCCTTCCATGAGCCTTCAGACTCTAGTGCGATGGGAGCCGACTCTCCATCCCCTCGCTTGTGCATGGGCCTGTCGGATCCTAGTTGTTGCGTAGGGGGGGCGGCCAGGAAGCAACTGCGACCTTTCAGTTGGCCAAGATGGTCATGCGAATCTGCACGAGCCCGATTGTGCAAGCGCATCTGAGTTTCGGGTTTCGGAGCTTCATTTCAGAGCTGTTTTCGCTAGATGGCCTACGCTAGCTTGTGTGGAATTATAACTAAGCAGGTGAACAGACACTACCCTGCAGTTCACTGAAGCACGAAGCTTCTGGCAGCTAGTAGAACCCAGCACCGCACACATGCTAACAACCAAGGTCAAATAGCTTTCCTCGTATTCACGGACCCTGCAGGCTTCGAAGCAGCTAGATTTGTGCTCACTGCTGCAGTGTCTCTGCATTCGTACCGATGTGCTTCATGCGAATGCACATCTTGTGCGGTGCTTTCACCAGCTTGTTCCCATTACACACTCCGTGGAAATGCATCACGCACGTCTGCATATCGACGAGCTTCTTCCAGATTCGTGTCCCTCCCGTGCACAAACCAGCTTTACTGGCGACAGACTTATAAATATGGAGGTCATTTGACAGGAGGTGGTTGTTGCTATGGTGCCCACTTGCAGGCATGCGCAAGTCTTGTGCATATATGTATACATACATATGCAGGCAATGTAAGCGTCACTCCATGTCTCAGTCAGCTGAAACTAGGGAACGGACAAGCAAGTTCCACGGCAGAAATATGTCTGCTGGCCGATGTAGCACGGCATCGTTATGCAGGCCTTGAGCCTTCCTGATGTGCGTGCCGTGAAACTATGTGGGAAGGGTTGCGGGGATGCTGTCTGTGCGACCGAGTCCATGCATCGGCATTGTGCAGATGAGCCCATGAGGTTTGCATGTGTCAGCCTGCAGGCATCGTCTACACCTCCTACGTGTCTTGGCAGAGATCTTTGGCAGTGCCTCTAGGAACCGGGAAGGGAACCGCTTTGAGGTGGTGATGATGGCGGCGCTCCTAGTCCCCATGGTCTTCGTCTGGGGCGCGGGAGTCGAGGACCTTTGGGTGGTGCGGCTGCAGCGCTTCGTCGGCAAGCGCTGGCGACGGGTGAAGGGTGCTCCTCACAGAGGGCTCTGCTCGTTTGTTCGGGAAGGTACATCCTGGGAGGCGTGGCTGTCGGCCTCTTTGAGGGCACCTTCCTGAGCGTGATCAGCTCGTCGGAGCCCAAGCCGCTGAAGCGTCGGCGCCTGCAGCTTGGCCCCTCCATGGCCTCTCTGAAGGCTAGGGAAGAACACCAAGACCTTTGCGATCATGGGTGACTCGGACTGTGGCGAGATGTGCAGATGCTTTTGACCTGGACCAGCTGAGGAGCTCCCCTGGGGTTCTTTGTGAACAACACAATCCTCGGAGCCTTTGGCGAAGTTCAAAGTAGCCCGTGCCAGGTGATGCTGCGGGATGCCTGTTTGTGAAGGGGGGGTTGTCTTTCATCATTTCCGCTCGAGCACTACTTGCAGGATCTAGCCCGACCGCATTAATGGAGTCATCTAGGGTGCTGTCTACCCAGGTATGCTGAAATACTTCGGGATGCCTGCCTTTTGGCTGCAGCCTTCTGCATGGTTCTGACTGCCACCAAGTCGCAGTGTCACCCAAAGTTGCGAAGCACGGCCATAGCACTTGAAAGCCATGCATTTGGAGTGCAATCGAGAGCAGATCATGCCAGCGGCGCTGTTTCTTGGACATGTAAGGTACCATGTAAGTGCGCAGTGATGTTCGACGACGAAAGCCTGCAGGGCGTTCCATGCTCCTGATTCTATTTGCATTCGAGGTGATTGTCTATTATGCCTACAATGCGGCATGCTTGTAGGCGCCCGAGGATGTTCATGTCCGGTTGCCAACTACGTTGGCAAAGGTCTGCACCCTTGC
Source organism: Symbiodinium sp. clade A Y106 (assembly GCA_003297005.1). NCBI lineage: Eukaryota > Dinophyceae > Suessiales > Symbiodiniaceae > Symbiodinium > Symbiodinium sp. clade A. The sequence continues at coordinate 17,048 of BGNK01005378.1, forward strand.
CCTCAACAGCCACGTAAGGCCTATTGCGATCTGGATCTTCCACACCAAACGGCCAAGAGAGGCTGAGCCCTTTGTTGTGCGGTAGCCCGTGTGGTAGTACGAGTTGCCCTTCAGGTCGTGGCTGTGAAAAGCAAAGGCAAGGGCTGCAAAGTCTTCTTGAACTCCCTGAAGTGCTGGCTGGACCGTCATGCCGAAACTCCAACACTCTGCGGGGCGCCTCCGTGGTTTAGTGTCAGGACTGGGTGCCCATCATGATTCCGCTGCTGGGCAAAAAATTGGCGACAGCTAACCATCAGGTTTAGCTTGCCTCGGCCCTTGTCAGAGTCATGTTTCTTTCTCTGTAGGTGGTTCATCGCAAAGTTCATTGGCAACTTCGTGCTGGAGGTGGAATGATATTGAGCTCCGAGTCTGACTGCAGCTTAGTGTGCCCCTTGTTTCTGCCAGGATGGTTTTCCACTCCTCTTCAATACTTTCAACAGCCCAAAGGCACCACTCAGACAAGCAGAAAAATGGGACGGAATGCAGCCGACCGGTAGCACACGCCAGGTTCCCATCATCGGTGGCCCTGAAAGCGAAGATCACTTGATCCCGCCACTTGAAGCTGTAAGAGAAAGCCCTGGCCATGCCAAGCTGCAATGCAGAAAGAGCCAGAAGCGCCAGCACAGGTTTGACATCTACGCAGCTCTTATCTGGTTTCCTTGCATGGCTGCTGGCGACACAATTAGCCGACGGGTGCCGCAGTACCTGGATGTCACGCAACGCGGCATGATATTCACAAGTGGAGCAGCGGATTCTCACGGGCATGACGTGTCAACATTTGAAACATGTATCCTTGTGAAGCACAGACAATTTGACAATTCACCAAAGTGGGTGGTACTGAGTACTGAGCGCTGCGGGATTCTGGGGTTCTTACGGAGTGAAGAGGTCGTGGTCAGTGTTCCTACGAGCTCCCGCCGTGGCGCTCCTTCGCAAAGGGCGAAATTCGAGATTGTGCCACAGTGCCGTGCGTGTACTCCCACCACAGCATGTGCATCTTTCTGCCTGCCACGCTCGTACGCCGGCCACAGTCCCAGCGCTCCGGCTGTGCTCCCGCTACGGTATGGTGTGCATGTTGGACTCATGTCATGGGGTGGTCTAGGGAGCCCTGGGTGTGCTCATGCCGTGGTTCTTGGGACTGTAGGGTTTGTACTGCTAGGTCGCTAGGTGCTCTTTCGCTGTGTAGGTGTACTCTCACATAATGGATGACGGTTTTAATCTGATAAAATTCGCAAGGTGTGATAGCAGATAAGACAGCAGACAAGAGAAGGGTCGGGGTTGACCATATTCTGGGCGGGCAGACGGTTGATAGCCGTAAGAAGCTGCAAAGCAAGTATGAGCATCCGTGTTGCATAAGAGGACACAGCAATACTTCATCAAAAATACCATGCTGTGCCGGGCGCGGTTCCATACTGATCTCTGCAACAGACCAACCATTTTATCAAGCCAGATCTTCTGGCGTCTCTAGCCAACCAGGGCTGTTGATGCCGACTGGCAGCTGATGCGTATCTACAGTACGTGTTGATGACGGTATACGTTCAATCAAAGGCGTTTAGTTCTACCCGCTTTCCAACCAACATATGAGAGCACCGGAGTACATGATCCTCTGAATGTCGAACAGTTTTCAGGCTTCTCGAATGCCAGATGTTGACCAGATGTGATTTGCAGAAGCACGAAAACCGTGATCCGTGTTTCCGCGCTTTTGGTGTCTGGTGGCAAAACTGGCTCCAATGCCTGTGACACTAACGTTGTAGGTCCGCCTACTTCGATGCAGAGCTCTAAAAGGCCTTAGGTCTAAGACATCTCCTCATTACTGACAGATTACTGAGCCAGAGAGCCGGAGTGCTGACTTGGGGCGGAGCCCTGTGCAAGATCAACGGAGGGTTCGGGTTTTTGGTTTCGGGGCTGTGGAGGTCACAGCATCATGTTGGATCACGGCGCTGCATGCAAATGCAGCCTGATCCGTGTAGGCGCGTCTTCGCGTCCAGCTTCCACTGCCGAGAGTGCTAGCCCAGGTCCAAACGAAAGTGCTTTCTGCCACTGGGTTGAGATTATGTCATGTTCATTTGAACTTCTTGACCCTCCGTTTTGGTGGTTTACGTAGCAGATCTGAGCAGAGAGGTACTTGTCTCTTGGGATTTTCCTTTCCGTGGCTGGAGAAGCCCTGGACTTCTTGCTGCTGGCACTCGTCACGGCTCTCGCCACTCGGTGTCGAAGAGGTTGGGTTCATGATTCGGTGAATGTTTCTCATTCTCTCACTCCTGTTGATCCCAGGCAGCCTTCATTGCCAACTTCGGCAACGGCTTTATCTACGGCCTGCCATCTGCCAGCATTTCCTTTTAACTTTTGCATCTCTATGTGGCTGTCAAAACTCCTCTCTTCTTCAGCAGCCAGAGCCTGGTGACGTCTGGAAGAGAACGCGGAACAAGGCTCAGACACAGGATACGAGGAATCCAGCAGCGAGATGCGGCGAGGAAATCTGCAAGGAGCGCGAAGAAAGGGTAAGGGAGCAGGAAGGCAAGAAAGCCCACGCATCCAGGCAGGAGCCGAACAGAACAGGAAAAGGCAGCCTTACTCACATAAATGGTGCTAATGGGGGAGGTCCTGCTTATCGGGGGTGCCAAGCCTTAATCAGAAAGACTGGTTTCCAAATCACTGCACCTGCAGCAATGTCCCTGATCAACGGCAGCTTGGTAGTGCGTGTGAGGCGTTGTATAACAGCAGAGAAAGACAGAGCTGTCTCGAAGCCCGGAATACATCAGGTCGGCCAAGTTCATCGACTGGGGCATTGCGGAGGAACATCGTTACGCAGCATACAACCTGCACCATGCCTGAATGCAAAGAGTTTCGGGTCCTGGGAGTGCATTGCCGAGCATTCGAGCGCGGAAAGTACCCTGAATAAGCAGGATAAAGTCACGTGGCACCTTTTGGAAATGGAGCTCCGATGCCGCGCTTGCCACACGCAGAAGATCCCTGATCCTCGAATCAAAGATCGGAAAAAAGCACCGAAAGGTTCCTCCAACAACAACAATAACAACCTTGAGCAGGAACAGATGTCGTAAGCCCAAACCCAAACCCTCAGGCCTGGAGCCTGAACCCAGCACAGCGAATTGCGCGGGTGCTGGGTGCTGGAGGTGGTGCTTTGTGGGGGATGCTGGTGGATATGCTGGCCAGGGGCAGTTGTCGGCGTCTGGTCTGCACTGAAGTTCGATCCTGCATTTGGAGTTTCGGATTGTGCAAGTTGAATGAACGTGATAAATCCAGCTTGGGTCACAGACACAAGGCTACGATTGTAACTCGAAGCGAGCAGCCAAAGGACGATCGTTTGCGAGCCTTGCGTGATTCGTGCCTGAGGTTTGGTTGGCTGACCAGGTCTGTGAAGGACGTCACTTTACCTGGGTTTGTCAACTCGGACGTCTGCTGCTGTGATGCGGAGGGTGTGATGTATCTCCGTTAGATTGCGTAGCTACACAAGGCCAACGTCGAAGGCATGCCCATGTCTCGGATCGGTACTCATGGTGAAGCCTGCAGCACCGTCGCAGCTGTGGGAAGTCTCGTGCACCCAAATGCTGCCCGACTCCCTGCCATCGCTTATGTCTCAAAAAAGTGCTGCATGTGCATTAATTAGCACCTGAGAAAGCACCGGCGGCTAGACATGATGCAGGAAGCGTAAACATACCAGTTCTTAATTCTGTCGCAATGTGCCTTGGCTGAGTCCTCTTCATCGTGCGGCAGCTGCTGGAAGCGGAGAGGCCAAGACCCAAGCTGCCTCACTCAACACATGCCCATTTGCAGCTCCTGGCCGCGAGCACAACGATGCAGTTCAGCCTCACATGCAGAGTGCATCCCCGTCCTCCGCCCTGGCAGATTTGCACCGAGCTTTGCAAGCAGCGCTTCTGTCGTCCAGGCCGGTGACCCCTACGAATAGCACACCTTCCATTTGCACGGCTGCAATTCTAGAACAAATGGTCACTCACCAGCAGCGCCTCCAGAAAGGCCTACGCTCGCCATTGAAAGGACAGCTGAGAACATGTTTATTGCACGAGTCGCGAGGAGACAGGCACACAGGCAGGCAATGCATCCGTGGTAGCGGTCAGGATGTGCAATCGATTCGTGCATGTCGATCCAACGTTTCTTGCTTCTCGAGGATAGTTGGGCTCATGAGTTTGCCTCCGATCGGGACGAGTGTGAGATTTGATCCTGCTTTCGCTCAAAGTTTCACCTGTTCTTTCTCGAGACCTTCGCTCTTTTAGCGGCAATTTGCAGGCATTCGTGATCTTGATGGACGAACAGCATGGCAGGCCTTCGCCTCACTTCAATGCCACCACATATCTCTTGATCAACTCAATGTGGAGGTTGCGAGCTTCTGGGGCTTTGACGCTGCTGCTGACTCCATCTTCAGGGTGCCGCTCCTCGTCATCTGCAGCAGCAGTCGTTCTGTGACGTACGGTGACAGTGTCGCAGCTTCTCCCAAACATTTGCGAAGCCGCACATGTCCGCGGAAGCATTTTTGCAGGATGCTCGCAGAGTTGGCCCAAGTTATCGCTTTTCCAGAATGCAGTCGACCGCCTCCCAGCGATTCTGACAAGCCGGTTTATGTCCACTTTCGTAGCTGTGCAGCTGAAGATGACTCTTTTGGTTTTCATCAATTGTCCCGAGCTGAAGATCGGGCACGTAGCTACGAGACTCACACCCCTCAAACCGCCCACCCCTAACTTCTCGAAGTCCTGGTGGCCCCACTGTGCGCTCTTCCGGGTGCTGCCCGTTTTCGCGCGTGTGCTAGCACCAATGGAAGGATGTTGTCCGGGCACGGCGCCCAGCATAGGTCCTGTTGCTTGCAATTGCCGTGGTACCCTCGAAGATGACTAGAAGAGGGATCTCAGCAATGAGTTTTGCAGAGCTTGCAAACATTCGCCCGGGCTACACGTTGACAGCAGTTCTTCTTTCAAATCCCGACTGCCTTTTGTGGTTTGGCGTGGTGTGGAGGACATGCGGCTTGCACCAGCCTAGCGGACCTGCAGTCGACCGTCTGGCATGTCTCGACTTGCGGCTCCAGGTTTCGGGGTTAAGGATTCGATGTGAACTGCCCCTGCTTTCTGTGCAGTCAAGCCTGGTGCCTGGTGGCGAAGATATTCCATCTGTCGAGTTGTTGTTGGCCAGGTGTCTGGTCCAGTTCAAGACAGAGCTCCTGCAATTCCGGGTGCCTTGACTTGCACCTACGAGTCCACGGATTCCATGACGAGGGCTTAGATGCGGGGCTCACGCAGGAGCTGCGACTTCGACGACAGAGCAGCTTCCGGAATTTCTTGGAAGAGGCCAGGCGAAACGAGCTGGAGAGATGAATTCCGCGACGCCGAAATTTTTCGTACACCCTCTTCTTGGCTGTATAGCTTCGACTTCCATGCAGGCAGCCGTCGTAGCCGCAGACAGGCCTGTGGCGCCTCCTTTAGAGCAGGCCTGAGCCGCCGGTCTGCGTTCTGCTCTAGTGTTTTTGCATTGGTTTTGGCGTTAATCTCACTTGACGGTAAATTCATCAGCAGCTTGAAACATACTAGTAGTTGGTGTAAACAGTGCTTACCTGCTGGCTTCGGTCTGGTAGGGGCATGAGTGGCACTGAACCGTAGGTTTCGAGTCTAGCCACGATGCGGCCTGCGGCCCTCCTGGTAGAGCCAGCACAGCTCCCATTCGCACTTGCAGATCAACGCTATCTCAGCTGAGCTGACGGCAAGCGCAGGCGGCGTGACTTTTATTACTGTGGTTCAGCTGCGGATGTGGGAGTCCAGCTGGAAGATATACCGCTGCACGCGACAAGTAGCCAGGTCCGCTCGAAGCTCGAAGACAGGAGGAGGAGGCGAAGCATCTTGAAGGGACTGTCAGGCTGACACAGAGAGCTGAAGGTTTACTGTTATATGCTGCGCTGAGTCACCAAAGCTACAGGCTGAGAACCACAGAGATCTGAGCTCAAGGGATCTGCCTTGGCCAGGACTCCGACTGCGAGACAGATCCTGGCATGTCCTGTCCTCGCTGTTGTTGCAAAGCACAAGCTCATGCCAGCGCTTCCAGAAAACTTCCATTGGCCCGCTTGCCTGGAGGCCGGAGCTACAGCCTGTAACACCGCGTGCAATCGCAGAGGCCTCTTCCATGCAGCTCCAGCTAAACTGGTCAACCTAAGCCTAAGGCTTTCGGAAAGTCAGCTCAGATGGCCCAAAAAGCACGAAGCCTCGCAAACAAAATATTCTTTATTCCGGAAGTGGACCCCGCTGGAACACAGTAGCACCCGGTAAGTCTATTTCCAGGTTCTTTGACCGCCAGAGATGTGGGGTCGCATGACGCAGGGGCTATGCAGTCTTGCTCGTGAATGGGGGAGGGTCAAAAGGCACGATGGTTTGGCATAGGCTGAAAGGCACCGGGCTGTGATCTTGGATACAGGTGTGTAGTGAAGAAGGTTTTCCTACCAGCGTGGACCTGGCGGTGCGAGATACGGCCCTAGGGACAGGGACGGTACGAACCACAGTGCCAGACAAACCACATAGGCGTTCAGGCAAAGCCGAACTGAGCTGCCATTGGGCGACTGTCCTGAATTTCTGAAGGCGTCATCAATCGTGAGCATTCCTCATTGGAAGGTCCCATCGTCGCAGCCGGCGTGTGGTGACTGTGGCAGCCCCAGCTTCCGGGCCTTATGCAGCCACCTAGCTGCTTATGAACACAGTAGCCGTAGCCGCCGCTTGAGTCTGTGTGATATGCTCTTGCACGGGTGCATGACGGCTGATCCTCTAAGTATGAATCAATGAAGGTACTTTGAGCTACCAGCAAGTGCTGTGCCAAGCCTCGCCAGTCTCTCCTGGCGGCGATGACAGCCCGGAAAGGCCTCGCGTGTGCTATCTCGCAGGTCTTCTCTGCTGAAGGGTCAAGCCTGGCTTCACGTACACCTTTATATGTAAAGGACAGAAACGTTGAAGTGCAGTTCAGAAGGGCTACAGGGCAAACACTCTGCTGCTCTCTGCCGCTCTGTTGAACAGATATGCCACCACAGCTGGCACTGGACTTCTGCTTTCGTGTTCAGGCTCGGTGACTCCGGTGGCGACTTCAACAAATGTTGGGGAAGGACGGTGGACAGTCTGCACCTGCAGAGGGGCAGAGGGTCCGAACATCTTGCCCTAGCAGGAGCGCCTTGAAAGATGCATTGAAAGGCAAGGGGTGAAACATGCGAGTGGGGGTGAGAAGATGCAGAACGGTATCATGGCCCGATGTGCTGTCTCAAGACCCCAGAGTTTTGATGCTCGACTTGGCCATGTGAGCCGGAGGTATGAGCTCATTGCGCGATGCCTAACGGGCAGCAGAGGCCGGCAGCAAGCACACAAGAGCGCTGGTTTTGGCTCAATTGCAATGTATGCATCAATGGCAGGCTGGGCAAGCTCAAGTGCAGCTGTGCAGCTGCCATGAAAGGAGAGGTGAGGCTTTGAAGAATTCGTTTGGCATTTCGGGTGACCGGGGACAAGCGTGTGGCGGCACCGTTAGATCACGAGCCTCGCGCAGATTTCCCCTAGGGAGCCTCCACACCTGAGCCTGTGCCGTTGTCGTGCAGCCGAAAACAAAGCAAGCGACCCATGTGACCATGGCACTGCACCGCGTGGCGCAAGCTCCGCAGAAGCACAGAAGCAGTCTTTTTCGAGGCATGATCCGAGTTTGGCACGAGCTATGCTTGCAGCCGAAGCTACAGGAGAGCGCTCTTTGTCTTGGTGGTGACTGGGATTCTTGCAGTCGGAATTTGCTTAAGATATCTGCACCACCACAGACTTAACCGTCAGTTGGTTGGGCCTTGCTCGGCGACCTGCCATGCCGAAAAACTTGTCGGAAGAGGACAGAGATCAGAGAGCAAAGGGTGAAGGAAAGCGCCCTTTTGCCAGCCGTGACATGTTTCACCTTTCACCCTGCAGCTCGCGACGGCGGAAAGTTCAAAGCTTTCAACGGCAGACGAAGCACCAGGGCTCTTCGATCTTTCGATCCGGTGGCGTTGCAGCAGGGCTTACGCCGGTTTCGCCCTCGTCTTTTGCTTGGGGTCTTGCCTCGGCTGTTGGACAGCAGGCACCGTCCCACAGGGCTTGAGTCGGGGGCTGTGGGAAGTCTTGAGGACAACGGTACTCGTATGTGTGCAGGGTAAGTTGGATCAGAGTTGTAGCCGCAGCTGAGTCAAGGACTTGGTAAATTCGCGTGGGTGAGGCTTGTGCTGCATGATTGCTGCAGCTGCACCTGAGGCTGCCTGAAAGTCTGATTATGCCATGGCCCATGTAAGAGTTTGGATGCCGCGTGTGTACCTTCAATTTGGAGCTCTCTGCTTGCTGTCCAGAACGGAAGAGTATCTACGGTAAAGGGTGTAGGATTGTTGTTTATCTCACACCTACTTTCGGATCTCTCGAAGATATGAACCACTGCGTGGTCTGTGACAGTTCGAACGGAGTGCTGAGCGCAACAACCGCCTTGGCACTACTGTGAACGCAAGCCTTCAACAGAGTAGGTTTTTGTAGTAGCACAAGACAAGACGAATTTTTTGACGCCCGAAACGAGCCCGTCCATATCCCATCGCGCAAGCAGTATCCTGAACGTAGGATAGGACAGACCTAGATTGCGATGCTTGTAGCACAACAGGGTGAAGCTCCGGACTTGGACAATGGCAGTATTGCTAGTGCGGTGTAATTTGGCAGCAATGCGTGCAATGAAACAGCTCACTCTGGACGAGGATTTTGCGGGTGACTTTGTTCCCGGAACAGTCGATGTAGACATGACATACTCCCTGAAAGCGGCAGGTGTTGGAGGGTTCATGCGAGCATTTTTGGGCAGCGTCGGGCGAATCTTTTCTTCGCTTGGCTTCGCGCGCCCCCTCCGTTTTCAGGTTACAGGTCGTTGAAAGCTCACAACTCGTTTGAGATTCTACTGGAGCTTTTGCAGACGGCCGGAAAATGGAGGAGGTGCAGGCAGTGCGCTAGAATGGTACACTACATCAGCGCGATGTTGCTTGGTTAGGAGCGGCTCTTTCCGGTGGTGCAACAGTAAGTTTCAACAACACGCTGCTTGACAATGCCCTGTGTGGCGTCTTTTGATTCCATGACGGTGGGTTGTTGCACTTGAGCACTGCTGGGCTGCTGCCATTTCCGGCAGTAGACAAGACGATAGCACAAATTTCTTATTTCTTGTGATAGCACCTGCAGCAAAGGCGACAAACGGGCCGCGTGCTTGTTCTTCAACATCTGAGGATGCTTCCCAACTCTGTCCTCAAAAGTGCTTCAGGCACTCCACTATATTCCGCCGCAGGAAGCCTACTTGGAAGCTGTTTCTTGCAGCTAGTGAGTACATATGGCTGTCTAGACTCTAGACTCCAGACGGTAAATGTCAAGGTGTAGGATGGAAGGTTCTCTATGCTCAGCCTAAGGCTTGAGCTCCGGGTGGAAGCGCCGCAGGCCGTGGCGCGAAGTTGAGTTGCCGTAAATATTAAAGATTCCAATCTGTTGGGTATGTTGAGTTTGCGCCTTGCCATGCAACGTGTCCGTTGCCACTGCTGCGCCTCCGACAGCCTGATGACTGTTCCGTTCTTCTTCTGCTTGAGCCGGATTTTCACATGAGGGATGCCACGTTTGATTTGCTTATTCCATGTGTCCAGTTCTTGGGTAATCTCAGCGTCAAGGGACCCTCCCTGAAAAGTCGGCTTCAGCAGATCTAACCAAACTGTGCTGTTGATTCTTTTTCGGTGAAGTTGGAGATGGTGGAGATGATGGTGTTGACGACGATGGTGCCAGAGCGATGGGATCTTCACAAAGTGGTACCTCTCACCTTTGAAGAAATTTGCGAAACCTCGGTCAGGACAACCTGGAGCCTGTGCAGGCCCAGGCCGAGCCCTGATTTGGGCATTCGTGCTGCTCGTAGTCCGCCTAAGACCCGAGGATGCTCCCAACTAGTCCTCAGAGACCGCCCTGTTGCCTTCAAGGCGAAGCGCAAGCCCTCCAAGCCGGGCGCCGATTTGTCGCTGCTCGGGTGACCGCCGCATAAGACATGGCTGGGCCATCACACGGGAAACAAGATCGAGCATGATTAGACCGGACGTGAGGCAGCCAAAGAAGGGCGCCAAGGACCTGTGATACGTGGGCGTAGCAAGTTCAGGAACAGCCCATGTTGAATTGCGACCGTGGAGCATTGACCAGGACAAGAAGCAGCTGCAGCGCCCTGGTTCGAAGGTGCAAGCACCTTTGAAATGCCTACATTGGACCTGTACTTCCGGTTGGCAGAATACAACATGAAGTCTCGTCGTCTCGTGAAGCCTTGGGCAGGAGAAGCCGACCTCGCCCAGTTCCCGGGGTTCCACTCCGCCGGGACAGGCATCTGGTACTTCCCGAGTTGGACGTGCAAGAGAACGCGGCTGAAGAGCGTGTCAAAGCAGGTAAAGCAAGCCTTTCTGGATCTTGTCACAGGCCAAGCGAGGGTCCATCGCCTCTTCACAGGCCGGGCCAGACTAGATGGAGGTTTTGGGCTCTGTCACGTTTCGCTGTGCTGCCAGTTTGCTGCTAGATGTAGACTACGATGGCCGTACGACCGTCATGCCTTGCAAGGGCAAGCGAGGATCCGTCACATCTTCTCAGGCCGTGAGTTGCGGGTGTTGGGTCTCTGCAGCAGCGGTATGTTTTCGGTGGTTCCATGCAGGGGCCATTGTTTGGGTACGTGTTTCCGTGATTCCGTGCTCAGCTCAGGGCAAGCGCGGCTCTTTGACCTCCCAGGCCCTGGCAGCCTTTGCTTGGGGAAGGGGGTTTCGTCGCTTCGTCGCTTCTCGCAGGGCAAGCGCCTGTCGGCTGCTTCGTCTCAAAACCTTGAGGCCGGTCGCAGCTCTGCCGTGTTCCATGCTGGCATGGGGAGGGAGTGGAGGCAAAGACAGCGAAGGCAAAAACACCACTGTAGTGTAAGCTGACTACACTACCACACTACACTAGCAAGAGGAAAGCATGGTACATCATAGTACAATTACGAGCCGAGTGGGGGTAGGCCCTCCTTAGCCCGTATATTCCACTGCAAGCTAGCAAAAGAGCAAGCAAGAGAACCGGCAGGAGAGCAGGAGGGTAGGAGTAAGCATGTTGTGTCTTGTGCTGCCCTGTTCGGTTCGATTGGAAACCTGGGCACCGCGACATCTAGTGGAGCCGGAAGGTTGGCTAGGAGCACACAGCTCTAGCATGACAACCTGAAACCATTGTAAATGAAACAGATGTCAAACGCGTTGCAGGAAGGAGCAGGCCAAGAAAAGCTGGCAGGAGCGAAAGAAAGTTCAGTTGCTGTTCAAAACTTGCAGCAATGCCGAGGGAAAGCCGACGACTCCCTCCAGGGCCTCCAGCAAATCAAAGGCTGGTCGAGATGTAGACTGCATGGCGGAACTTGCGGCATGCAGATACATAATGCCTTCCCACATCATTGGGCTGTGTAAGAAGCGAGTGTCGTCAGTTTGCGACACACTTGTCATTTCGCCTCCAGAATCAAGTGTCTGCTTCGAGCCATCCACACCATACGCTAGCCGCGTGAGCATATCGAGCTGTCGGAAGGAGAAACCTGGACCTCAATCTGCGTCCAAGGATCCGGACACTGAAAAACACGTTGCTTCAGCTTCTTCACTGGTGTCGAAAAACTGACACTACTGGCCGACTTGAGTTGGTTCATGCGGAAGAGACACCGTCAGTTCTTGTGACAAGCATTCTGTTGTTGCAGCTCTACTCTGCTGTAGGATGCTGCAGACATAGCAGAGGACCCGGAGTCGCTGTCTGCAGCCGACGGTGCTGCATGCTATGTGAGACAGGATCGCAAACATAATAGCCTTTCAAAGTCTCGACGGCTTTGATCACGAGCGAATTCTTTACACAGTCGCGGCCGACAGCTCGTTACAGATGCAGCGTCAGGAATTGTTTCCAGACGCACCTTCCGAACAAGAGCAGATGCCTGTTGCAACCTGAGCCGCAGTAGACCGTGAATCCGATGGTTACAGGTTGCGGTTGTTGCGTCGAAGACTCAGGCTGAGGAGGCTGAGGCTGAGGATGGAGCGGCCAATCCAGCTGCGGAGGCCCCCGCCTGGACCAAGGCCAAGGGGACCCTTGGGGCTTAAGGGATGCCAGGACCTGGAGCCCGGCCTCACCGACGAGGAAGAAGGCGGGGAGCTCAAGTGCTCCTCAGGCAGCCCGGGCTGCTTTGGACTCGCTATGAGACCGAAAGGTCCGACCCGGCCACCGCTGCCGGAGGACGATCCGCTCGGCTCGCGCTTCACGCTGGGGAGTGGAGCGTTCGGTGTTCTTTGCATTTCTTTGCAGCTTTCCGACAACGGTGGGCCTTCGCAGCTGGGGCTTTAGAGCTGCTGTATCGTCTGGTTTCTTCTGTGGTGAGACGGCCTAACAGGACTAAGGACGTCTACATACTGGCACAGAGTAGAGGATTTGCATGACATGTCCAAACGCATGAGCTGGTTCACCTACAAAGAGCAGAGGAGGTTGCTGGGGTTATAAGGTAGAGGCTGTCGATCGAAGTGAGTACCACGTCTTGGCAGCAGAATAGTCTGCCAGATGCCAAAGGCTCATGATCGAGCCTCTGTGCCTCTGCTCGGCGACTGCTTTGCGAAACACAGCCAGCTGGCTGATGCTTGACTCATACAATCGTGCAGGGCCACAATTATTTGCTTTGCCATGTAGCGACGGGACAGGAGGCTTGCTTTGTGTCAGACGGCATGCCACTGCTTGGTCTCCGACGTTCGCTTTGCCTGCTGTCAGCTTGCAAAGCTGGAGGACATGGGCCACCGGGCTGGCTTTCAGGCTGTCCGTACCTCACAATTGAAGCGGAATCTGAAGTGCTTAGGCTGAGAGGCTGAGAGGCTGAGTCGCTTATAGGGGGTGTCAAGGTCTCTGACGGCCGCCTGGAAGACGCAATGGTCCTTGCTTCTCTTCCGCTGTGGCCCTTCACGAATGAGCTCGCGGGAGCCTTAGAACATATGCTTTGCGAATTGCACAACGAGACCCTGGACCGCCAAGAATTCGCGTGGCTGGACGCTGCTCCATGTAGCAGCACATGGAGGCTTCGAGGATCCCTGCTGCGCACAGCCGGTGTAGATTACAGGATGGGCATGGACAGACTTGTTGGTATGGTTTCGGCACTTACTCGGTGTACTTGGTAGCATTGCCGACAAGCATATTTCGCGGTCCCAAAATGCAGCATCCGCAGTGGGAAATGCAGCAAAGCTGACCATCATGTGCAGGAGCTGTGCGCTGCCCTGTGCCACAGAAAGGACTTCCTGTGCATAGACATGCCGGACAAGGCCGGGCGGGGGCGGGCGCAGTCCAGCAGGGAGCCAGAGAGCCAGAAGCAGCCAGGGTGCAGCCTGCAGCTCCAGGTGTTGCGGTAGTCGACATGTCGGCTCTTCGGCTCTTCTCGACACAGGAGTTCTGGGCTACGCCCCTTCATCTTGCAGCAGGCAAGAGGCGCTGGATACTCGGACTCCGAAGCATTCCGCTTCGCCCCTACCCCAAATCGCTAAGCAGATATGAGATATATCATGTCGACGGAAGGGTCTGCAGGTTTTGTAGCTTCCGTATTGGCATATGTGTCTTTGTTATCGCGTTTGAGAGTGCATAGTGACATAGAGCACATAGTGTTGTGAGCGTCGGAACAGGAGCCGAGGCCCAGAAAGCCTCGTGCGCTCGAGGGAGACTCTGGCCCCAGGGAAGAGAAGAGACTGAGATGGCATGAGAGAGAGCGAGGGAGGCGGGGAGAGATAGCTCCAAGCTCTGACCTATGCCCCGCTTCGAGGCCCAGAATGCTGCAATGCGATCGTGCAAAGCGGCCGTTGTGCGAAGGCGTGGAAGCCGAGCTAAAAAGCCTAACACGCCAGCTCGGTCACACGCCCCACAGTTTCGACAGAGAGGTTTGCTTACATCGTGGAAACCTGAAAAGGAGGCATGAAAGCTGAAAGTGTCGTTGGCTTCCTGCAGTGTCCGCATAGGTGAACGCGACGGACCTCAATGGACAGACGCCACTCCACCTCGCGGCACTGCGTGGAGACGAGTCGCCGGGGGCCGCAGTAGGACTTCGGGTGCCTTCTCATCTGTGTCTCGCAAGAAGGTATGTTGAAAGTTCAGATCGGAATCTGCAAATAAGTCTTGTTCCACCTTGATCGAGTCACTTCAGGAAAGAGGTAGTGATGGCTTTGCCGAGCAGATTTTTGTATGTTTACAGGCAGAACAGCCAGAAAGCAAAGCGCTTTTTTTACTTGAGCCAATAACGACGGTAGATGAGTACGACTAGCTACATCTACAAAATACACCCCCCGCGCATCTTAGTGCAACGGAAGAGGCGAAGGCAGGTAGAAGGAAAGACTAGTCGTTAGACCGTCGTGGAGCCATCACTTTGTGAATGGCTGCAAAAGGTTAAACCTGGAAACAAACATGAGCCGGCCACGTTTCTCCGCTCTGTTCCAAGCGAGGTTGAAGCTGCAACCAACCCGCTAGGGCGGTGCCAAGCCTTGAAATCTCACTTCACTTCTAACCAGATGGCATCTAAACTCTCAAAATACCATCCCGTTAGGGAGGTGAGTCATGCCCTGACTCGGGTGGCCATCGAAAAGGGCTCAGTAGATGCGATCTCGACGTCCAGTCCTGTAGTTGTACGTCTCATGGTTCCAGCCCGANGAAAGGTACCACTGAACGTGGGAGGAATCCATGAGCGTAAACCCGTGGTAGTTGCCGTGGCTTGGCAACATATAGATCACCGAGTTAGGCTGGACAAGCCGCTCAGTCATGGCGGCGAAGACCGACCACTGATACTGGTCGACCCGACCCCAGTCGGTCCGACGAGCGAGTGTTGGGTCGATCAGGTTGCCGCGCTCGTCATGCCCCAATCTGAAGTGGGGGTAGAGCAGGCCAGCCGTCTGGAGCTCCTCGAAAAAGTCCACAACAGTCTCTCTCATTCTGATGTCGCGCTCCGTAAGCCCGTGGGTGTCGAAAAAGACACCGAATGTTGGTGGATCATGGGCTCGACGTCTGTTGGGCTCAGCCCATTCGCGATTGCCCGAGAGATCCACAGCGGACGATGGAGCTTCAGAAGCCGGTGGAGGAGAGGCTGCCGTTTCCGGTGCCGTGCTCTCAAAGGCGCGGTTGTTCCGGATGGCGTCCCAGTCAGCATCGCTGATGTAAGAGCTGGGATCTCGCCCCCTCCTGGGCGGNGCCGGTGGAGGAGAGGCTGCCGTTTCCGGTGCCGTGCTCTCAAAGGCGCGGTTGTTCCGGATGGCGTCCCAGTCAGCATCGCTGATGTAAGAGCTGGGATCTCGCCCCCTCCTGGGCGGCGGCATAGCAGGTTCTGTAGGACGGTCTGTTGACGATCCCGCTCCGGTGCCGGTCTGTGGCCTGTCACCCAAGAATTCGGATCCACTGGTGCGAATGTGGGTCTCGGTTGGCCGGTTCCGGGCAATGGGAGATCGGGTCCTGTTGCGCTCGGTAGCTGTAGTGCTTGCACGCTCGTCAGAGCTGCGTCCACGACGTTCAGGTGACACTGGTGGTGGCGGCGGTCGTCGCTCTGAGGCTGGTGCAGAGGTAGTGAGTCGCTGATGTCCGCTTTGACCAATCCTCGAGTCCATATAGTACTCGGGATGTCGGCGGAAATAAGGTGTGTTCACCAGCAACTCGTTCAGCTGTCGTCGCCCCAGGCCGCTGGCCTCACGGGGGACATGGAGCTCGCCCCGATTGGTAAGAGTAGGGTAGGATCGCTCNACTCGGGATGTCGGCGGAAATAAGGTGTGTTCACCAGCAACTCGTTCAGCTGTCGTCGCCCCAGGCCGCTGGCCTCACGGGGAACATGGAGCTCGCCCCGATTGGTAAGAGTAGGGTAGGATCGCTCGTTAGAGGATCGACTCTTAGGAATTTCCCGGGCAAATAGCGTCGCCAACTCGCCCATGATTGCGAGTATCTGGTGCTGCACGATGCAGTGCTTTTCACCATCATAACAAAGAACGGTGAACTCGTGCTGATTGCTTTTGACAGCCTTGATCAGCACTGCAATCTCGTCGATGGTGTAAAGGCGATCGTGAAAGCAAATCAGACACTCCGTGAGGAGGTCGATGTTCTGCTGGCCTGGCACCCATAGTAGCGCCAACTTGCCAGAAGCATCGTACCAGGTGGATGTGCCTGTCCCCTTTCNTGAAAGCAAATCAGACACTCCGTGAGGAGGTCGATGTTCTGCTGGCCTGGCACCCATAGTAGCGCCAACTTGCCAGAAGCATCGTACCAGGTGGATGTGCCTGTCCCCTTTCCTTTGCCGTGCGGGTTGGGCAGCCTCACGTTAGCAAAGCGCTGAAGGGCTTCGACAGTGTGAAAGCTCAGCCCTGCTTTTGCAAAGTTGTGGGCCTGGATCGGGTCGACGCTGAATTGGCCTTGCGGGGTCGTCCGATTCAGCTTGTCCGCCCTCTTCTGCTGGTTGAGGACTTTGGCGCGGATAGTGGACGCTGTACTTTGCACCTTCTGCGTCTGTGACTCATCTTCGCCTGACATCCGAACCCTCTGTCGGCTGAGCCCGGAGGAAGGCTGCAGATCAATGATGCTGACCTCCCGGCCCTCTCGGGCGGCGTTCCGACGAAGTCG
>BGNK01005379.1:3287-38868 GCA_003297005.1 Symbiodinium sp. clade A Y106
CCATGGTGCCCGGGCACGGCCTGCGTACAGGCGGCTGCGATCTACCGGTAGGGGCCTATGTGGATTTGGGCTGGTAAAAGAAGTTAAACGTATGAGGGTCCGGCCTGAGAAAAGCAGACGGGCTGCCTCACTCTCTCGGAGCTCCCGGCGCGCGCCGGCCACGTGCGTGACTGAAGCGCCAGTTTTCCCATTGTACCAACCACGAGCCACGGAGGAACCGGGGCACCACATCAGTGAAGGCTTGCCAGTCCATGCTGGCGGTGTGCCTCTGATACCAGGCCATCTTTCCTGCCAGTCGACGTGTCGAGTCCGTGGGGAACAGCTCCAGCTGCATGTTCCTGTAGAGGCTGGAGACGAAGGCTTTGGCTTGTTCCANCCTGCCAGTCGACGTGTCGAGTCCGTGGGGAACAGCTCCAGCTGCATGTTCCTGTAGAGGCTGGAGACGAAGGCTTTGGCTTGTTCCAGGTCGTCGCCCTCCAGCACCATCGAGAAGCTGGAGCCCTGAGAGTCCACCGACTCTTCCTCGCCTGACTCCGCGTACACGGAGCTCGGCACTGGTGAGTCTGGCTCCGTCCAGGTGGGTGGCCCCGGGTCAGCACGGACAGGTTGCGGTGGCGGAGGTCCTCTAGGTTGTACTGCACGGCCAGCAGGGCTGCGAGAGCGGCGATCAGCAGGCCGACCAGGCACCCCCCGGGAGCTGCTGCCATCCATCGGCGTGCGTTCCACTGAAGTCTCCCGCCCCTCACGTCTGCGCCCATGGTGCATGCCGTGGGAAGGGAGANGGCGATCAGCAGGCCGACCAGGCACCCCCCGGGAGCTGCTGCCATCCATCGGCGTGCGTTCCACTGAAGTCTCCCGCCCCTCACGTCTGCGCCCATGGTGCATGCCGTGGGAAGGGAGATAGTTCCAAACTAAGCTCGGGCCGAGGGGCTTACTTTCACCATCGTCGTCATCCCCATCATCATATTCATCATCATCTTTATCTTCATCATTATAACATCATTATCATCGTTGTCGGCATCAGCATCCTCCTCCTGTGCCCACAGCCCTGAAAATGAGAGACTGGGCAGACCATACGTCGTTCAGAACGCAAGCACCCCACAGCACTTCGAAGTCCCAAGACGACAAATACCTCACAGGATGCCCGAGCTCGGCCAGTTCGCTTGTCTTTGAATTCGTTGCAGGTATACATTGAGTGGGTTATCATCTGTCCAGATATAGTCAAAGAGTACAGAATAACTGTACTGTGATATCCGCTTATCTCGTCTTCACTGTATGTTCTCGTTGAATTCACGTCGCCATTCGCTCTTTGTGAAAGTGAAGAATCCCCCTTTGTCTGAATATACGGACTGAAGTCTTGCGCAAATAAGACAAAGCAATTTTGGATTCAAAATGCTACACAGTAGCTCCTGCAACAGTTTACACACAAGCGCTGCAACACGAGGACACACTCGTTGTGAAAGTCGGCAACTGGTGATACAAATACACAGCAGGTCTTAATCTTAAAAGACAGAAGACGAATGATGTTGTCTTTATCCTGTTCCGTAGGCTCAGAACAGTGGGCTGTTTCGATGGCCTGTATAAACATCTCTGAACTTCTAACAAGGATGTCTGAGTTTGGCACTCGTGCTGGCATCTCGGATCCTGTCAGCATGCGCCCTGGAGTATGGGGTTTGGGGATGTTCGAAATCTTGTGACAGTAGGCACTGTGAAGGCTGCGGGCTGCGCTGTCATTCATGAGACAACGACTTTTCGATCGAGGTTGAGCATGATGGGAGCATCACATTGATGCACAAACTGCGGAGTCCGCCAGCAAACCACTTGTTGGTTTCCTGCCGCAAGAAAGTTTGGAAGAAACTGAGCACTTTTTGCACCCTGAAAGCCTTAGATGCGCATGAACAGCAGGCCGATGCCACGCAGTGGTGTGGGAGAGATGAGACACCAAAGATGGTGTCGCTTGTGAGGCCATCTTGCAGTTGCAGTGCTCGCGGATGGCAAAAACAGCAAGTAGTTACTCGCAAAACCCTACAGGATAACTCCAAAGTGAGGTTGTTTGGGCCCTAGGGCGGATCGTTTCGTTGCTCCTTCACTTTCGGCTCTTCTGGTTTAACTCACACGTGGGAGTTTGATAGCGTCCGTATGTGATCGGTGCTGCTTTTTCAGATCATTCTCGCGGTCCGCTCTACGATTCAGGTCCTAGGGTTTTAACAGCACAAACAGAAACTGTTTCTAGACCTGCCGTTCCGGGAAGTCTCGAAGTTTCCAGAGTTCATATCCACTACAGCCTTGAACCCTAAAACTCGAGTTGCCCTCCTACCTACCGACCGGCTTACCAACATACATACACACCTACCTACCTACCTACCTACGTACATACATGCATTCATACATATCTATATACATATATACATATATACATATATATACATATATACATATATACATATATACATATACACATGCATATGTATATATATATGTGTGTATATATATATATATGTAAACTCTTTCTGCTGTGTATGTAGTCAGCTTTTGTTTTAAGTATGCAGTTGCACACACACACACACATAGACATGTATCTGCTTACTTGTACATATGTATGTATGCATGCATGTATGTCAGACTTTATGGATGCATGTATGGATGTATATATATATATATATATATATATATGTATGTATGTGTATGTGTATGCACGTATGTATGTATGTATACATACAAACAAATATATATATATATATATACACACACACACGTTTGTTCATTTGTGTAGATAGGTACATAGATAGGCAGATAAATAGATAGAAAGATGGGGCAGGTAGCTATGTAAATGGACAAACAGACAGATGGGTAGAAAGATTAGTAGGCAGGCAGACAGTTAGATGGGAAGGTCGATAGAAAGATCGATAGATACAGAAGTAGGCAGCCACACAGACAGACAGATAGATGATGATAGATAGCTGGATGGATGGATGGATGGATGGATGGATGCATAGATAGATAGAAAAGTCCAGTCCATGTGCACGCGTAGCTTACCGCGCGGTTGCCTGTTAATTTTCAGGTTTTCAGGCTAGCAACTTGGTCAGCCTGGTTTGCGGGACAGGAATAGGGCGAGTAAGTCCTGCGGTGCCTTCACTTGTGTTGGCAGGCGTAGTTTACAAGCCCATGTATCTTACCAAGACATATATACGTCTTGCTTCCCGAAAATCCTGCGGTAACTTATGAACGAATGACCAGACAGGCAAAGAGATAGAAAGAAAGATAGATATGTAGATAGGTGACATGCAGGTAGGCAGGCAGACAAGTAGATAGGTAGACAGATAATAGTAATAGGTATACAGACATGCATATATGATCATATACAGAGAGAGAGAGAGAGGGAGAGAGAGAGCGAGAGAGAGAGCGAGAGAGAGAGAGAGAGAGAGAGAGGGAGTGACACCGAGAGGCCGAGCGAAGGGGATAAAGAGACAGGGATGGAGACAGGGAGAGAGAGACAGGCCGAACACCTGCATGCCCGACTCTTGAGGCCACCCCCGGGTTTGACGCATCCAGAGGCCCAGGCCAAGACGGGCTGTGGCTTTCAGACAGTGCTTCTGGAGTTTTGGGCATTTAGGGCTTGGGATTCAGGCTTTAGTTTTGCTTCAGGGTTGAGATTCAGGGTGTAGGGTTGTTGATGTGAATGAATGTTGGGTTTGAGTTGCTTACGGGCTCTCAGCAAACGGGGTTTAGGGCATTGAAGGCTTGCTGAAAAATCGTTTGTGTTTTGTGGGTCCTTGATGATGGCAGGATCGTAATGCGAGTGTGTAGCATGGTTTCCGTCGAAGATACTGACAAGTGGCTGCCACGGGGCGCAGCACTTCTTCTTACACTGGGCCCAGGTAGGATGTTTTAAATTCAGCAGGACTCAAGGTTTCAGGGTCGTGTTTCGGTGCTTTGTGCCTGCACTGGATGTGCCCAATATCTAATATCTAGCTGCCTAGCTGCTGGCTTTGGATTGTTCGATACGTCGGATCGGAGTTTCGTGCTGCGGCACCATTTCCTCAAGTCTGAAACCCTGTGGAAGCTTTCTGGGGGATGATGTGCCCGGAGCTGAGGTTTAGGCTTCGGGAATCCTACACTTAAACCCTAAACCTAAAACTTCCCAGCAGAAGCCTGAAGACATTCTTCAACACCGTCATGTGCAGGCGAAACCCAGCAGCGGCTCCTTGGATTATTGGACAACAGTTGGCTTGCACGGGCTTATTCGGAGCTCGAGTATCAGCCGAAACATTTTGCTGCATCGAGTCTGGAACCTGAATGCAAAACCGCCAATATTAGATGGGTCACTTGGCTCAGATGTTCTGGCGATGCCGACCCCAGCTTGGATTGGTTCCATCCCTTTTCCTGAAAGCATAGTGTGTCCGTTTCCCGAATCTTAACAAAGCCGAACGTGGAAGGCACAAAATTGAACTTCCATGGAATGTGCAGGCCTGCCTGCTGAACCCCTGCAATGCTAAACGCCCGTAGATCCCGAGCTACAAGCCTGAAATCCCTTCAAGTCGGATTTGCAGAGCCTCTGCATGTCCTCCATGTAGAGGAGGAGTTTAAGTTTAGTGGGATCGGAGGTTTAGGGTTTGGGGCGCGAAATCCAGCGCCAGACCCTAGCGATGCTGCCTGCCCACACAGCATCCCAGTTTGTGGTGCGGACTCCTTCAAGGACCAGATCTGCTATGTCAGCGCTGACAACTGCGACTTGTCCGGCTCATGTTTCGGCTGTTGCTCAGGATTTCAGGTATGTGCAAGGTGTGTGGGCTCCAGGCCGAGATTCCCTTCATTAACAGGTGGAACATCGCGTGGATTGTTACATTGACTCGTAGCTCAACTTTGCGCATCTACATGCGCAGCTGTGTTTGGTCAGTTAGCCTACATATGTCTCGTTGGCGGAGCGTTTCTTAAGCTGCCCACAGACCGTTTACCTGCGAACGGGAGACGGCATGGGGTGAGAAGAGGCTTCGTGCTCCGCATCCTTCGACTCAGGCATCTACTACACCAAGCTCAAGCACATCTAAAACGCAGAAACTCATGGGCCGGGATCCTTTGGAATCCCGCGACGTGATGTAAAATCAGAGGAAAATGAAACACCAGATGGAGACTGTAGTTATGGTACTAGTAGAGCACAGCACGGATGCACTTGCCTACTGAGCATGGCATCGGATGGAGAAAGCTTCCAGGTATTGCAAGCCGAAGCCTTTGAAGCCTAGTGCTCGACGACCAAGATAGTAAGGGCCCTGAAAGAATTCTAAGAAAGCACTGCGCACGCTGAGCCAGAGTAGAAGTTACAGGGCTCTGGTTTTCGAAACTGACTGAAGCTGACACGAACCCTCTCGTCCGAGACCCCCTGACAGCAAGGGTGTCCCTAGAGTCCTAGAGGCGACGAACAAACCAGTCTGGGCCCCTCACGATAAATAGAAATCACAGCGCGTTTAGGAGTGCCCTTTAGGATACGCTGAGGATACACGTGTTTGTGGTTCCGTGTTTGTAACCATCTGCATCGGTAATCAAGTCGAGCAGGGCTTTGGAAGTTCAGGGTTCAGAGTTGTGTTGGCCCACCCAGACTCAGGTACAGAGCTGTGCTTCTGCTGACATGCCGATGCCGGACATGTACAGCATCCGTCGATCTGCATACACCTGAGACTTTGGGCAGCTTCAGGCTTGTCTTGAAAGCAAAGCTGCCAGGAAACCACAGCATGCAGAGCCCAAATTGGTAATACTAGTCCTCGGGGAGTCATACATACATAGATACATATACACACACATACGTACACACATACATACTTGCATGTATGTATATACAGATAGAAATGCAGAATAAAGTCCCCAAGCCTAGTCCAGCTTTTCAGGCCAGGTTACATTAAGCAGTGTGCTGTAAGTGTTCACGGCTCACCAAGATTCTGACAAGCTTAAGATCCAGGTGTGCATCATGATTGTCAGCTATTTCTAAAGCTATCTTGTGGACTAGTCATATTCCATAGTAATCACGCCAGAAACAACCTCAACCACAACCACGACAACAACAGCAGCAGCAGCAACAGCAACAGCAGCAGCAACAGCAGCAGTAACAGCAGCAGCAACAGCAGCAGCAACAACAACTTCAACCAGAAAAACCTTACCTACCACAGCAACGACGACGACAACAACAACGACATCAACAACAATCACCATCACAGCAACAACGACGACAAATACCAAGACAACGACATCAGCGACGTCGACGGCGATGCCGATAATAATCACTGTGCTGTTGCCGTTGCTATCATTGTATCGCTCTATTTCCAGTGCACGTCAAGACGTGCTGCAACCCCGACTGTGTTTCGACGGATGACTACATTGGAGAGGCATTGCTGGAATCGATTTTTCTATGCAGGCAGCATTCGCTTGTCTTGCGACCGCGTTGCCGGTTCCATGGGCGTTTGTAAAGTTCAGCGCAAACCCGGAGACCTTAACCTGCAGCCTTAAACCTGCCAATCTATGGCCTTATAACCCTAGAGTTGACTTGTCCAGGATTTCATGATGCAGGTTCCGGCTTCCCAACCCAAAGGCCCGAGGTTTTCTCACGATCAGGACCTACAGGCCATTGGCACCTAAGGCTCAGACAGAGACTGTCTCTTACGAGCTAAAAACTGTTGACCATGAAAGTAAGGCTCAGACCTTTACAAAAGCCTGCCAAGCGGTTTTGGACCCAAGCTGGTGGACATCCCATGGGCTGTCGTCGCCCACGGGCCACTCTTAGATCCGTCTGCTTGTGAATGACTCGGACATTGGGTCGAAGGTTAGGGAACCCTTCTTACATATTAGGTTAATGGGTTTTGTTAGTTTTATGACTGCAAATCTGTCTAACTCTACTTAGATTTTAATTTCGATGAGTGATTGTCATCATCGAGTTCTTCTTCCAGCGGTGCCCGTGTCGCCTTGCAAGTTCATGAGTTACCCCTGAACCCTTGACCCCTTGCATGGATTCTTGAATTTTGATTCTTTGGCACCGGAAGGCCTGAAAAGGAGGCCCTTGGCAGATCCGGTCACATATTAATTCGAGCCACAGGTCAAACTTGTAATTTCTACAAAATGCAAATTTTACGACCTCCCCTCCTGCCGAAGCGGGGGGGGCGGTTTTGAAATTGTAAACATCAATTCTGCCATTCACTGGCAGTTTGCTCCTTAAGCCGGGAAGTTGTAAGGTGTACCCAGGTCCACTGCTCCATCGGGATGCTGGCCTGAAAACCGGAAGACACTCGAAGCCTTCGGGCTGCACTCATCAGCATGTGTATGCACTATACTAAGCCACATAGCAAAAGTATGCTGCTGTGTATGTCAATGTTGTCTGTTTGTTTGTTTGTTTTTCTGTCTGTCTGTCGGTAGGTAGGAGGGTAGGTGGGTAGGTGGGTAGGTAGGTAGACAGTCACAGGTATTTCGGCAAGTCGGCATGCATGCATGGATGGATGGATGGATGGAGGAGTGTGTGTATATATATATATATATCTAATGTAGGTGTGCATGTCTTCACATACTATCTGATTATTTGTGTCGTTTCACATACATGCATGGTACTTGTATGTCATACAGGAGGGTTGAACAACACGCTTTTGCAACAAAACTGTTTCAAACTCTAAACCTTCAACCTCGTATTGAGTAGGGTCTCTGGGATAGCTTCGGTGTGCAGTGTGCAAGTGCGGCATGGTGGAATGCAACATATAAATCCCGTATGCTTTCCCCGATAGCACAGGAGGCTGGTACACCACGTGAACGGCAGATTTTGTTATCTCTTAGACCGAGTCTGAGAGCGCATGCAGCCGTATGGAGTATCCCTCCTCGCCGGAGGCATACGTGAGTGTCCAAAAAGACTGCACTGACAGAGAGCGGAAACCCCAAAGACAGCGTTTATTGAAGGTTGCGCGTTCCCCTCACGCAGTTCTACGGTTTGGAACCGTTGATTTGCCAGCGTTGGCTGTCAAGACCACCTCAGTGTTTCTGTCCCTGTCGCAAGAAAGAGCACATTTTGTTGCTGGTCAGCTGTTATTCGTGTTTACAGCCTCCGCAAGGGGGGGCAGGTACCACTGGAAGACCTGGAACGCGAGTTCGGGCTCAAGGTAGAGGTTGTCAAGCTTGACGGTTGGGCTTCTGCGAAGGTATACACGATTCGCCAACCCACCACTTACCAGTACGCCCAAGGCCCGAAGCCCAAAGCCTGAACGCCAAATTCTGGATGAACTGCAGCAGCAGCCCGAGCTTGGCCTCCAAGCTTTGTCGGCGTGCTCTCCTTGTGTCAAGAGCCTGAGCCTAGACGGACCTGAACTTGCTCTGAGAGCTTGTGCCGACCTTGAAGTCGAATAGCCACACAGCCGGGAGAATGCTTCCTGAACTACCGACAAATTTCGAAGCTCTGTGAAACCCCGTACCAGTAACAAGCCGAGGCTTCGGCAAAACACGTTTCAGAGCTTAAGGCCCAACTCTTGTATCCCCAAGGCCGGAAGACGAAACAAGAGCACGACTAGGTGTCGAGTCCCTGGACAGGAGCAGTATGCCAAAGTTCACCTTGAGCTGAATGCTCACCTTTACTACGGTGCAGCTGAGGTCGGAGAGTCTTCGCAGTAAACCAACGGGATATTGAGTTAAACCGTGGCACAGAACTACAACATCGCCTAAGGGGCTTGGACATGGAGAGTTCGGAACCATTTTGGGAGGTTGGCTGGTACATTATTTGGATTGAGGTCGATGCTATTACACCTAAAGCAGATGAGCATATGGTGCCGCCTTGAAAGGTTCATGCGCGGCTCATATCAGTCATATCAGGCTCGCATGCTTACCCACGCCGTAAGTGTCGTTGACGATGGCAGTGTTTGACGCCCTTCTCTATATGTCATTTCTGTGCGAATGTCACGACGGCCTCCACCATAGACTCCCAAAATCCTACAACATTCAACACCGCTCATAGGGTCTTTTGCCGAAAACCTGTGGGGCTGTAGGACATCGATGAAAACAGCCAATATAAATCACCCCTTTTAGCCACCCTAATCTTCCCAAGCCGTAACTCGTACTTCTCGGCCCTGAACTCCCGAACCTAGTCGATCACCACGGACCACGTGCAAAGCTACTTCGGCAAGCAGAGGCCCAACCCAGGGTTGGGGTTTTGCCGAAGGCCGCTTACAATGAACATACCACCCTGTGTTGTGTTTGTCGTATGTTTGTATGTAACATACATATTGCGGCGTAAGTATACTGATATATACATATATATATATACGCACAATTGTAGCAATAATGTCCACATATTTCTCGATCTGCCTATCCATTGATTATGCAGTTTCATGTGATCTTATCTACGTCTATGTCTGAATGTTACACATGTATTGGGCATGATATGTGTATACACAGGACTCAGCGTGTTTATTGCTGGTATTCTCGTCGGGCTTAACGAAGGACGGTTCGGCGCAGAGTCTTTTTTCTACTTCTGCACTTCTGCGCTGCCGTGTCCTACGACGGTAGCGGCACCTTTCGAGAGCTGAAGCCACTCAGGTGTGTCAGTAACTCCGGAAGCCTCAAGCCCCTAAAAGAGCCCGGATTTTGAAGATTGCGTTTCGGAATTTCATGCTTTGGGCGGCAAGCAAGAGAGCTTCAAACTTGTTGGCCTTTTATGTTGTAGGTTTTGGATGCAGCGGCTCCAAGCCTACAGTAGCGTTCATGGAAGAGGGCTGGTTCAAAGTAAGTCCCCCAATCACAGAGAATTACACGAATACTTCAACGCGAAGAATTTCGTGTCGAGGCGGCATAACGTTCTATTTGGCTCTTTCCGATTGGCCCTTACGGTCAAAACGAGGCAAATTAAGTGACATTCTCAAAAGTAACCTTGCTTCGTTAGTTAGACTCCCGGTTGCACATGCAGAGACGTTCATGTCCAAGACCCCCTTCGAGAGGCGGAAGGACTGGAGAACCAGTACGTTGTCGGAATGCGGAGTACGTATTCTTTCGAGCAGTGCCCAAAAAGATGCCTCTTCATTTCGTTTTGTATAATTAATACCAATATGACTAATATCATTCTATTCTCCGACAGCGGTTTCCAACGAACTCCTCTCGTTGTTTCCAGTCTGGGGGACGTGTCCTTTGCGTTCCTGCGGTTCAGCCGATCATTCCCCAGAGTTGTTTCTGTTTTTCGTAGTCGCCACAGGCTCCTTGGTCGTTCCGCTCCACTGCTGTAAGCGTGCTTTTCTTGCTGCACAGTACTGAAATCTGCGCGCATTTGTAATAAAATGGCGCAACAAACATAACTCGAATTGATGCGGCGATGAAACTTGACAAGTTGGACACAAGCCGACGCGGTGGCTACGGCTTTGGGTTGTGACTCGTCCAGTGTGCCACCGGCCATTGTCTTGTGGGGTTGTGGCATAATGTGCCACTATACATCCCGACCCCTTAACCCTCGAATCTGACAGGCCTGTTATGTCCAGAGCCATCCTAAGGCCGCAATTCCTTAGGCCTGAAGGCCCGAACTCCCACACCCAAATGCCAAAACTGCCGCTACGAACACATCACTTGGCACAGGACAGCATAATGTTCCACCGCCGGTGCAACTAACACCTAGACCCAAACACATGGAAAGCTTTCAGAGCGATTGGACCCAAACCCGGCCCTGCGAAGACGACCATGCTGCGGCCCTGAAACCTGAAACTTGAGGACCTGCATAATAGAATCCCGACTACGTCTACAAGTATCGTCGCACTGCGCCACACACGGATGGAAGAGCGACGTCGGAAGCCGAAGATGTGTCCTACAGTCATTCCTTGCACCCCAATCTTGACCATGACCACCTCGTCCACGAAACCCCTTGAACTTCAACCCCTAACTGAACCTCGCAGCCAGTCTAAGCCCAAACCCTTAGACCTGAATGCTTTGGATTCAATCCTCGCCGGGCGAGGTTGGAGTTGCACATCGTCGCACCTGGGTCCTACGGTGCCCAGGCCTTGTGCCATCGCGGTGTTCACGCATGTGAGTACAAGTCTGGATCGTAAAGCGCTCCGGGGAGTTGCAGGAGCCTTACGGAAATCAGTCAGAGGTGCAGGTCGAAGCGCCTAGGATGTTCAGCGGTGTTTTCGAGGGCTTTATCGCCTCTCTTGGCAAAGGCTGGCAGGGTCTAAAGAATGGGAATGGGGCAGCGCGAAATCCAAGGCCTTCATTGCATGACTTCGACAAAACCTCAAACCCCCGGCCAGTAAGCCTCCAGCCGCCCTTGGACTCAGATATGTAAGGTCCCAGCTTGGCTTCAGGATTTTGCGGTTTCAAGACTTGGAGTCTGAGTCATGAACCCTTTAGAGTATCTGGGTACGAGGTTCCGTTTTCTAACTATAGTAGAAGCCACCCAGAACATAGGCAGGCTTCTACGTTTGAGGAACCCTAGACGAGGCTACCAGGCCCAAGCGAAATCCTGTGCTACACTATAGTTGTATATGGACTAGTAGGGGATGTTATTGTGTACTGTTCAATAGTTCAATCCCCATATACGAAGCCCCAACCCCTAAACTACACCCCACACCTTAATTAATGTCTAAAGCTAAACACCCAAATAGCCCCAATGAAAAGCGACACCAGCAAATCAACGACCCCTGAGTTGTAAGAGCCGTCTGTAAACCCCATGGACCCTTATAGCCGCAGGGCAACCCATAAGAGCCCTTGTAACTTTTCCCTGAGCAAGTTGCAGTAGCCATATGGAAGGAAAGTCTGAAAACCAATCGAAGGACCTCTACCTCTGGAAGATGGTCATCACGCCGCTGAGTGGCGAGATCGTGCCGGAGGCGGTAGTGCTTTCTTTGGTTTCAGGAGTGTAGGACTCTCAGGCGTTAGGGAGTTTTGGGTTTGGGGACTCAGAAATTTTTTACGAGTTGCTAGGGTTTTGGGTTTTAGATGGTCTTAGGGTTTGGGTTTGTGGTTAGGGGTTTTGAGTTGCGGGCTTCAGGGTTTTGGCATTTTGGCGTTCTGGGTATTGGGGTTTCAAGACTTTGGGGCCTGGGCGTGGTGGTGCTGGGTTTTGGGTGTCGGTGAGAGCTCTTTGCACATCACAAGGATCCGTTGGCACCAGCAGTCCTTGCAGAGCCAGTAGCAGTTGTGGTGTGATTGCAGCGGTAGAAACGGCCAGTGCCTTGTCCTTCTGAAAACCTCGGAGATAAACATAAAGCTCTCAAAAAACCGCAACCCTAAGTTCTGTAAACCCGAATGGCAAGGCCAGCGTGGAAGGCTGCAGACGTAGTACTGAACTCTCAATCCTAAGCCGTAAGGCCCCCTCATTTCCACGGGCTTTCCTGCTGCTCGATGAGGTTTTGGGTTGGGAAGTTCCAGAGGGGTGTGTGGTTTCTTGGAATAAGGAGTCAAGCACTTCCGATTCGGGATTTCGGGGGACTCGGTGTTGGGTACTGGGGCTGTGGGGTTGAACCAGGGCTGCATGGTTTTCAAGTTGCAGGATGCAGAAGTTTGCGGCTTCAGCTTCTTGAGCCTCCCAAGTACGCCCCAAACTGCCCTCCCACCACAAGACAACAACAAAGAAGATTTCCTTGAATTTGAGACTTAAGCCCAAGCCTCTCGGCCTTGGATGTTAGGACTCGAGCCTTGAGCTCAAGGCGACCACGGGCCGTTTCGGAAGCAGCTCCGCTGTTTTAAGGTTTAGGGCGTTTAGGGTGTTAGGGTAGGTCCTGACTGTCAGACCTCTCAGAGAGAGGTTCCCAGATTTTCCTGACACATCCCCATTAGTTGTTGATATACCAGAAGAGAGCCCAAGAGTGGTTGAGGTGGGTGTCGCTTTGTGGGATTTGGAATGGGTTGGTGCGGGGATTTGCGGGGGGNGTACAGGGTTTGGGGTTTAGGGTTTAGGGTTTGGAGTTTAAGCTTTACGGCTTAGGGTTTGGGGTGTGGGGGTTTGGGGTTTAGGGTTTGGGGTCTAGGGATTTCATTGGCTCTTGTTAGCTGGGTCAGCTAAGTCTCGTAGAAGAGGTGTTGATGTTTACGGTTTAGGCCTAGACCTCAGGCGTGCCAGGTTCGTAGGCTCTGCAGAGATGGGGATGGCCTGTCAGTCTCTTCAACTTGCAAGACCCGAATTTCGAACAAGCCCAATGTGTGCCCAAATCCATCGCTGCTGCATCCTGCAGTCGATGAGGCCAGAAGCTTACTTTGAAGCTCATGAAGTCCAAGAAGAAGCGCTGGTACAAGGTCAGCGCTCTGTTCAGACCTGAACCCTGGCCCAAAGAGATTCCATCAGCCGTCACCCCAAATCTTGCAAACAGCTCAACCCTGCACCCACCCCTAATCCTCTAGCCCCTGAACCTCCAAAACTTATGAGCAACCACCAAAACAACTCACCCCCTACCCCGCGAGATCCTCTGAGGTCGGAGTTATCCCGAGGCTCGAGACCCGTGAATCCCCATCCATCTACGCTCCATAGCCTCCCCCGCCCAAAGCCCAAAACATCTCGCTGTTTCAATTGCTATGAAACCCGACTCTGTACTTTGTACTCCTGGGTTTTCCGAGAACATGATTCGATCGCCTTGTTTCCACAGCCCAAAGCCTTAACCTGAACCTTTAACTCTCGCCACCAGTGACGGTATGGTGGCAGCTCGTAGGCACTGGATATGCTCACTGTGAATACGCGCGCAACAACAATGAAAGCAACCATGTTGTTAGTCTTATCGTTCTTCTCATGAGTGCAACTCCTATTTTGCTTACACCTTTTATTGGTACAAGGTATTACGACTACGCGTATTGCCAATATGATTCTTGTTGTTCTCATATTATTCTTACTATTGTTTATTGTTGTTATGATTATTGCGTATTGTTATCATTATGATTTTTTCCTCCTCCTCCTCCTCCTCCTACTACTACTACTACTACTTCTCCTGCTGCTGCTGCTGTTGTTGTCATTGTGTGTTACCTGTTACATCTTCTTCATGATCACACCATCATCATCCCATCATCATTATCATAGTCACCGACCAGGATTTGTAGTAGCAGTTGCCGTCTCGCGCTCAGGGTTACTATTGTTGCACATTGTCTTGCAATCGATTTGTTTACTGCGGCCCGAGGGTTGATCATTCTGACACTCTACTGGCCATCCTCTCGGAACTCAAGAGTGAGGGCTGTTTGTGTGTGTGTGTGAGTGTTGGGCTTCAGGATTTGAAGCATTAAGTCTTCAATGAAAGTTGCTACATCCCGAAAGACGCATCCCCAAACTATGGTACAACCTCCAAATCCTATCAAGAGCCCTTGGCACCCGAAGTCCTCCGACAGGTCGGACAAGCTGTCACCGGGCAGCGCATTTGACTTGAGAGCAGTCCTCTTCCTGGCAGGTTAGGGGCAATAGCATCCCTTTCTGACTTTGGGATCTTTTCCTTAGGCATATAAACTAACAGGAGGTGCGTATATCTATGTTTCTGCCTATGTCTCTACACACATACACACATATGTATATATATATATATATCTCTCTCTCATACGCATGTGTATATATGTATATATGCACCTGTGTATGAACATTTGTGCACGGTCCGGCCTACTTAT
Source organism: Symbiodinium sp. clade A Y106 (assembly GCA_003297005.1). Classification (NCBI taxonomy): domain Eukaryota; class Dinophyceae; order Suessiales; family Symbiodiniaceae; genus Symbiodinium; species Symbiodinium sp. clade A. The sequence continues at coordinate 17,856 of BGNK01005379.1, forward strand.
TATTTGTTTCTGGGATGCACATGCGGTGGTGGATGTATGTATGGATGTATGAATGTATGCATATTTGGATGTCTGTGTATGCTTGCATGTATGCATGCATGCATGCATGAAATGTAGTGTAGTGTAACGTATGCAACGTACATGATTTATGTCTGTGTAGCTGCATGCCTGCCTGCCTGCCTGGCTGTCTGTCTGTCTGTCCATATGAGTATGATGCATGTAATGTATGTATGTATGCATGCATGTACTTCTGCGAGTATGCATATGTATATGTATATGTATGGTTATGTAGGTATGTATGTGTGTATGCATGTGTATGTTTGTGCGTAAGATGCGTATGCCTATGTGTACGCGAATGCGTATGTGTATGTGTATGTGTGCATGTATGTGTGTGTGTATGTAAGTATGCATGGATGGATGGGTGTATGTATGTATGTATGTATGTATGTTGTTTGATGTATGCATGGATGTAGATATGTATATATGTAAATTGACTGCCTGCCTGTCCGATAGTCTGTCTGTTTGTGTGTGTCTGAGTGCGTGTATATGCATGCACGCATGTAGGTCTTTGTTTTTGTTTGTGGTTATGTTTCTGTGCATGTATGCAGGTAGGTAGCTAGCCAGCTAGCTAGCTGGCGGTGGGTCGGCCGGTGGGAGTGTCGGCTTAGGCGTCTGACACTTGAGGATTTGAAACCTGCTGTGGCGGAGGAATTTTGTAGGATGGTCGCAGGAAAGTCTGCTATGCGCAGGTCGACCGAGAGAAGCACCTCACAGTCCCATTTGCCATACTTAGGTTCCGCATGCAACACGCTTTTCGCAAAATCCCTTAGCCCAGGGATACGTTTGCAGCTGTGGGCTAGAGAACGGCAGATTGCGTGGTGCCTTGTGAGGTGGGGCGCCCTAAGCTTCAAGCCTCATGGCAGGTTTGGGGCACGCTCCCGTCTCTCAAACTGTTTGTCAAGCTTATCCAGCAGTGTCCTGCCACGACGTGCAGAGAAAAGCTGACGTGGACGGATTTTGAGTTTGGTTTTATCGATGTCGACACCATAAGAAACCGGCAGCCCCAAAGTCAGAATCGCTACAGGGAGGAGCAGAGCGGTGTTAGACTGAGTGTAAAATCACTGCAACCTTCCAACTCTCCGACGCTGAAGGTTTGGGCCGGTCGAAGTCCTCAGGCGCACCACGGACCACGCCCAAGCGCCTCCAAAAGAAGCGTCAGAACATCCCACCATTCGGAGACAGGCACGTAACGTCGGGTTAGGCTGCCGCTGCTTTGCCTTGCAAGTATCGGCTGGCATGGGTAATTAATTAGTCACGAAGTCTCCTGCAACTTCACAGTATAAGAGTGTTCAGCACTGAACTGAAGATTCCAGAAGTTCCTCGCTTGCATCCTGAGTTTCCAACACAACCTCGAATTGTAGGATACTTCATATACGGACCCACGGAAAAGGTACATCAAGTGACTTAAGTGTTTAAGAAGCCCAGCTCCTGCCTTCGCCGGGCTCCTAAACAAGATGCACTGTCTTTCCTCCGATGAGCCGTTGTAGGATGAAATCCTTAGAGCCGATATTCGGATTCAGATCTTGAGGACATCGGCTTGTCCAATCAACTCTTTGCATCCCAAAACCCTGCTCTCTACTTCCGGAGTTGAGGAGTTCGCATCGGGACCTCGTAGTTTAAGGCCTTGGGGGCTCGCTTATGGGTCTCAGCTTCCGACAAAGCGCGGCCCCTTCCTCTGCCAGGCTCAAAAGCCGATTTAAGGATTCTGGATAGATTGGTGTTTATGGCAGTTTATGGTTTCAACAGCCCGCACGGTTGATGGCCGAGGTCTATACGAGTCTATACCACAGACGCCGTCTAAGCTTAGACTAAGACGAACACTTCCACCCCGACGTCTCACGGCGAAGCTGCTGGACTCCCAGATCCCCGAATTTGCCGGCCCGTCTTCCCAACAAACGGCCTCACCACCAACTCAATTTAGGACTCCCCTCCTTAATTAAAGCTGGTGTGACTCACCTCCTGAATCCTGAAGCCCAGCCATGCGCGCCCGTATTTGGCACCTTTGGCTTTGGGCTGCTGCTACCTGGTCTCCGCTGTCCTGCACAGAGACCTCTTGCCGCTGTGCACCGACAGTAGAAACATAGGACCAAAGCAAAAGACAGTAACTAACAATAGTTGGTGCAAGAACTGCCGCAATAGTATTACTGATCTTTCCTACTACCAAGAGCCTGTAGCTGCTGGAATTCAATGATGTTCGGATATGTTTGGCTTCATCGTAGCAAGAAGGCTAATCAGCAGCACGATAGTCGAACGAGTGCACTGCCGAACATTGCTCTGGTGCTTGGCGGGCCACGACTCCGGACTTCAGCTCTTCGGACTGTCTTTGGGTCTCGGTGTGGGTCTTGGAGTTTGTGGCCTAGGACGAAGGGGTCGACTGCCAGACTGCGGCCCTGCACTCTGCACTCAGGACCAGAAGCTAAGGACAGTAGAAAATGAGAGAGAGAGAGAGAATGAGATTCATAGAACACGCCAACACGCAGAGAACGAACTCATACAGTTTGAAGGTTATACTGACCTAGGATTGCGCTTTCACTGTTATTTACAGTCGTGTCGGAGAGGGATAGGATAAACATCTTGACGAGAGCGTGGTAGACAAGCTGATTTGAAGCAGGTCCTTATCACAGTTGCTCACGGTTTTTTTTGGGGATTCGTTTTCGGGATGCTAGAAATGGAAAGGGTTTGGGTATATGCACTGTTGAGCTTGGAGGGCTGACAGGCTAAGGCGGCCAGGGCTAGGGGTTTTGGGAAAGGCTCTGTGCTTTAGACTAGGGAGTTTCGACTTTAGAGCTTCTTTGGATAAACAGGATGCAGAGACCAGAGATCAGGTGGGCAGGATGAAGACCAACACTGCCTCCTGCAGTCTGCATCGTCCTTGGCTCCCGAGCAAAGCTCGAGCCAGGCGCGCAATCAGGGATTCGGCTAGAATGCGGGAGGGAGTTGGGCATTCCGAAGCGTAGGAGTGAAGTCTGATGCGATTCATTGTCTCGCCTTAGCCGCTGCTTGCTTGCCCAGCCAAATTGCTCATTCAATCCTAATCTAAACTCTAAACCCTACTACAAAGAAACCAATAAACAAAAACCCTGTACCTTTGCCCTGCTTGAAACTAACACGGAACGCCATATAGCCTTCTTCTTTAAAAAAGGACAGCAGTCTGCATGGGACCTTTGTCAGGATCTCTGTCAGTTCAAGAACCGGAACATGCAGGTGTGTATGTTGTGCCGTGTTGACATAGCTGCCGAGGACCCCTTTCCTTGCAGACCCATGCATGGGGATCCCAATCCTGCCGAGAAGCCCTCTAGAGCCTCTAGACGGGTGTTTGGGATTCGAAGGACGGAGCAGGGACTCCGTGACTGCGATAAGGTATAGGCACGTTTGCCGGTTGAGGGTTCAGGTCACGGTTAACACGACTACGCGGCGAGGCTTCAGGGTGAGGGTGTTGGTTGCAGGCTGTCGGATTTAGGATTTGGCAGCAGGACCCAGAGTATGACATCCGGGCTTTGAGACCGAGAACGCCCAAACGGCGACGTCGAGGGCTCGATCTCGACTCCTGGCTTTGCTGATTCATGTACTCCGACGCAGTACAAAAATGTTTGACTGCGCAGATTTAGGGTGGAGGGTGTAGGAGTAAACAGTGTTTCGGGCTGACGGCAAAGATGTGTCGTTTTTGTTGTGTGTTTGTGTCTGTGTGTGCGCATTGTTGTGTTTTCTGTCATGAGTAGCATATTCGTTCATATTAATCGTCGTCCTCGTCATCGTCACAGGGATCGGCCTTGCTCCCTAGCTGCGATGTGGCTTGGCTTGTTCAAGCTCGAGGAACAATTGCTTTTTGCTGGGCAGTTGTTCGAGCTTCTATCCTCTGTACACAACTCCGAGTGAATTCAAGACGTTCGGACGTTTTGGCAGCTGAAAGCTTCGGAAACACCACTGCATGTTGGTTCCCCTGACTGCGCACTACTGAGCCACATCCTAAAGTCTTTTAAAGCCAACAACTCTGACCTTAAGCTAAACCCTACGCCTCTACCTTAAGTTCCAGCATCGTCACGCCAGACTGCGTTAGTCGTAAGCATTGCTTACACGACGTCGACGATGAATTTGACGACGCGGATAAAGATGAGGATGATGACGGTGACTGACTGGCCGCGGTGACCGTCCTCCTGACATTTTGAGCGCTGCTCACAAGGACGAAGTTGTGGCTTTCTGCAGGCAGGTCAACTCTGTCTTTATGGGGACGCTTCGCATCCGCGCTGCCCGTGGCCGGAGGAGCTGCGCCCAGCCGAAATGAGGGCGATGTGCGGCCCATCCAATCCACACATACACACCAAGACAGCAGGATGTAAGTGCCGGTATCTGGATGAGGCTTCCAAGGTTTAGGGTCGTCTCACGATCTGCGGTTCAGGTTTGCAGTGGCATTCATTGTAATGACATGGCCGGACAGCGATGTGGCAGTCTGAACTTGAACCTGAACCGAACAGATGCTCGGATGATTGTGCACAGATTTTTGGGGTTGCATGACGGGCATGGCTGCACAGCACGGTGCACCGAGGATGTCAGCAAAAGCGAGCGAGAAGCTTTGCAGCGCGAGATTAGGACATGGATGCCAAGGGTTTATCCAGGGCAGCCCCGGGTTTGAATGGGGATACCCTTTTCCGGTTCGTATGGTTTGGGGACGTATTGTCAGACTTGAGTTTGTTCGTTGCCGGATGTGTTGAGGAACCTGCGTTGAGGTTTGAGGACGAACATGCAACAGGAATCAACAGGCACGGGTGATGGGTGCAGTCTGGTGCAGTAATCCCCAAACTTCCCGAAGCATATTCTTCGTTTGCATGCATGGGCTTGCGTGTAGCGGGTCAAAGATTCTGGTTGTGGGAGTCGGCTCGGATGTTTCTGGATCCGGGGTTCAGATGTTCAGGTCTCTTCAGATCTGAATGGGTGGGCGTTGCTACAGGCTGAGACTATGTGTAAGAATCCTGAAAATTAATTTAAGACTGCACTCAAACTAGACCTCGATCGCAAAACGCTGAAAGCTTCGTCAGACCCCAGAATCGTGAAGACAAGCGGCTCCAGCACAGATAAACAAGAAACCGGATCGCAAAGATCGGGTTGATGAGGTCTTCACAACGGGGCCGGCTGGGTCAGCAGGCAATGCAGGCAATGGGGGCTGCGGGCCTCGGAATCAAAGAACTCGAAACCACAAAGCGGCTGAAAGCCACCTCGGAACCTCGAACCCCATTCGCGCCAAGGATGGCTTCCTGCCTAGTGGCAACCTCGTCAGAGATTTGGGTTGCTGGCCTCTGGATCCGGAGGACAGAGGGTTTGCATGGCAGTGTTAACTCGACAGACCTAAATCAAGAGGCAAATCTCGTTTTTGTTGGTTTTGGAGTGGGGAGGGGCGGGTGGTACTACTTCAAAGTTTGTTTGACCTTGGGTCAGATGGTGCAGGGGCAGGAGATCCGCTCTGGTTTCCTGTACCATTTCCGCACGCAGCGGAGCAAGCGGAGCACATTGTACCAACCACTTGTTTCTAGCCTCTTCTGGTACTTGGGGGGCGGGGGGAGCGCAGGGGCTAACTCGCATCACTGAGCAATTACACATCAATAAGCGTTGAGCCCCGACACCGTGGTTGAGCCTTTCGGAACCGTCGAGTCAATCTAACCATCCATTCAGTTTTCGAAATCAATGCTCGGTACGTGACCTCCGTGTGTGTTTGGATCTCGGCGGGCTTCGGCTGACAACGGTCTTCGCGAATACGTAGATCTCCGGGGTGATCATGGGTGTGATCGGCCAGCCGCAAAACTTCGAACTTCGAAAATCAACGCTCGGCGCATGGATCTCGGCAGGTTCGGGCCAGCTGCGGTGCGGCAGAGCAAAAAAACAAGCGAGAACGTCGGAATTCGCTGCCGCAACCCATTCAATGAAGGAGCAAGTTGGTGGCGAAAGAAACAACGATTTCGGAAGCTTGATTGACGAAGCCTTTATGGGACCAGCGGCTGCTTGAGCTTTTCAGCCAGCAGGGCTCGAAGTCCTTTCACACAGAGGTACGGTTCTTTGCATCTTATCGTGTTTTCCGCCAGGCGTCGTGAAGTGAAGCTACCAGTACAGTAGTACAGTCGTGTCACCCTGGGATCCCCATGAAGCTCAGCCGACCAAACGAGGCTCAGGGTCTTCGGCTCCAGGGCGCAGGGTTTGGCTCAAACTCTGAGTCGAAGGACGAGGATGGGCGACAGGATGCCACCTTTCATGACAGGACGTGTGCTCCTTGCTGCAATCTTGGCTTGTACTCGAAACATTGCGGTCTTCTGGAGCTACACGAAGAACTTGAAAGTGCCAGTGTGCCAGATGCAAGATTTGTAGTCAGTCAGACGGCTTGGGTGATTCGACGCAGCTTTCCTTTCAGCCTATGTCTCGCAGAATTTGGCCTGAACCTGCGGCATTTTAAGTTGTATAATCCGGGCACACACACACAGAGAGACAGCAGCCACGTAATAAACTTAGTCCTCATGACAAACCTTGAAGTCTGAATTAAACCCCAAACCAGAAAATCCCAAAAGCCAAAATAGACGCCAACTCATGCTCAGGTTCATTACAAGGGGCCCGGCCGATGTCGGTCTGGCTTTCCTTTTTTCCGCTTCCCAATGCCACCAGGCTGGGGGTTGCTGGTGTTGGGGTGCAGTTATTGCTAAGGTTGGGTTGAGCAGGGGGTTGTGTGGACACCCGGGGTGCTTGGGATACCACTAAACACCACTGGTCAGATGGCCGTAAGTGTTGAGTAACGGCAAGACTATTTCGGATATTAATTCCACAGTTGCAACGCTAGCGACAGGGGAAGCAGTCACTGAGGGGAGCTTACAACAATGTGGATCCTGGTAATTCAAGCAGTGCAGCACTTCAATTACTAACAACTGCGAATGCTCGAGTGTAGAGTGCTAGTTTTCGAGTTCTGCATCCCAAATCATCCTTGAAACTGTGTGGACTGATGAATTCAGGTAACGGGAATTGCAAGGTTTACCGCTCAAGAGGGTTGAAGGTCAACGATCCCTGGAGGGTTTAGAGTTTAGAGGACTCAAAGTCTACTTAGGGTATCAGTCTGCAACCAAAGGCTTCACTCGACACTCAACAGCGTTTTTTCACCGGTCTTTGGGGTACTGGGCATCCGTCCCTGAAAGTCCAGAACCTTCTACACCCTCAAGCCGCAGGCTAAAACAAAATCCAAGCGCCCCTCCCCCGCCACATCTTGCCCTCTACAGTCTATGCCACCCCAGACCCTCAAAGGACTTCAAACCTTCCCTTGCATGTTTTTGGTGTTTGTGGGCTCTTGCCGATTTGTGTCTTTGGGATTTTGCTTTAAGTCGTCGATACACCACAGACACTGAAGTGTGCTATTCTTAAGAACTGCCACTGACGGTATAGCTACCACTACCATGACGATTGGTGCTGCTGCTACTAGTGCTGTGACGGCGACGACGACGGCGACGACGAGTGACAACGACTGCACTGCTCCTCGTTCTGCTGCCACTACCATTACAATTACCAGGCCTACGACGACGACTACTATAGTATGTGCAACGAATAAATTGTTAAGCATGCAGATCAGACACCTTTTGCTTTGAACTCCTAAAGCGTAAAGCTAGGCAAAGAGTCCCAGACGACAAACAGGCATGGATTCCCGCGAATGCCCGCGATTCTGCATGTCGAAAGGCGGCTGGGGTCTTGCAAATTTTCGATAGACTCGGCAGCCTTCGCTGTGGTTTGTTAAGAGGGAGCTGTACAGCAGGGTTGAACCAAGTTGGATGGAGCGCGACGAATGCGTGCGTTTTCATGGTCTAGGGGCCAAAGGTTTTTGTGATTCACTTTCAACCTCGACGGCAGAACAAAGAGCCGCGATTCTCAAGAACTATGCTGCTGTTCTGGAGGGGCCCTGAACGGACCCAGAGTGCAAAGAAGGCCCTGGAAGCTTTGAGCCCTGAGCAAGCATGCTGCGCTTTGCTCTTCCGTGAAGCTGACAGGAATAAACCAGAGTCAAAGCTCTCAGCCTCGATCCCTCAAACCAATCAAACCCAACAACCCCAGAAGGCAAATTTAGGAGGCACACACCCAAAACGGCCCCAGTAGCTTAGACCCTGGGCGAGGTTTGGGTGCTTCACGTTGGCGTTTGGGACGCTTTGGGGTTACTCTCGATCGGAGTCTAGACCGATGCTCCAATGCCCAGCCTCCAACCCAAGGCACAAAGGCACGATAGTCGAGAGTCAAAACACTTAGCAGGTCAGCCTGCGCAACTAAAATGCTGATGCCTTGTGTCTTCACTCCCGATGATACCAAGATGCCAAAACGTTATCTATCCTGAGATCTTGTACTGCGTGTCCAGAACCTTGCACCAAGATCCCATCTCTGACAGGCTTGGATATGGCTGGGATCATTGAGCTTCGGTTGCGTTTGTGCTCGGCTGAGGATACCGTTTAAGTCTTATAAGGCCGAGAGGCTTCAGCATAGCTCCAGGTGAGAATTTGGGATATCGGATAGGGGGTGTTTTCAAGTGTTCGAGTTTTAGGAGCTTGAGCTGCTTCTGTCATTTGAGACTGGGACCCTGCGGCCTTCGGGCCCTGCAGCCCGAAGGTCCGAGCCAGGAAATACCCAGACTCTAAAGGCTGAAACCTTCAACTTTGCACCGGGAAGGCTCAGGATTTAGGGTGTCAAATGTGTAGACGTGTAGGGTCTACGGGGGTTTTTAAATGTTGGGCGAAGATATGCAGCACAACGCGTTGTTTCCCAGGGCAAAGCCCGGCTAAGAAGGACCAGCAATCTGGGTCGCACCAGTGCTCAAGGAGCATCCAAAGGTTTTTGGCAGCTCAGTTTTGGCTCCATAAGCCTGGACTCAGCAGCTTTCTGCAAGCTTCTCGACTTGGTGCCAGTCTTTATGAACAGTTGCATGATAAAGAGCCCGTGGTGAATTCTCTCGAAAATCATACGAAATCATAAGGGTGCCTTTGGCTGATATATATATATATATATAGATATATTATAAATAAATAAATATATGTATATATATATATATATGCAGTTCCGCTGCACATGCCCAAACTCTTCCACTTGTTCATGAGGTTCCACGCCTGCCTGCCCGATCCTGGATGGAAAACTATTCCCTGGCAAAAGCCAGCTCCAAAGTGCAGTACATGCGAACAAAAACGACGTTTCAGTGCGAGGCCACTCGGGTTGGGTTGGAGCGCGGAGTGCGCCAAGTTCGAACATAAACGGTTCCCTTAAGGAGGCATGACGAAATTGCACCTCAAAGTGCAGCTCGGCATCGTCGCATTTGGGTGTATAGGCTGAGGTTTGGCTAGTCCCCGCCGACTAATTTCAAGCAACCAAGAAACAAAGGGATGCCACCCGAGGGAGTGTTGTAATCTGATGTCTATGTTCAGGGTCTTCTTATGTAGCTAAATGTCAAACTGGATCTCTCGAAAACTGACAAGAACAGATGATAAATGCTTTCGTCCTTGAGCCCGCGCTCCCTGAAATACCAAGCCGGGCCCGACACTCCAAGGACATCGACAAGAAAGGCGCGAATCTTGCGCTTTTGGGTTTGCTGGGATTTTTGCTTACTTCTAGGGTTTCAAGTGGGTACTGCAGATTTGCGAACTAGAAAAGATAGATCCATAGATTATATAGGTTTGATCAGGTTAACGTAATAGCTTAGTTAGATTGATCGATCGTGAGAAAGTTACATAGATTCATAGACAGATAGATAGATAGACAGGAAGGCAGATAGAGAGCGATAGATTGCTAGAGCAGCTAGGAGGCAGGTAGGTAAATAAGCAGATACAAGTAGGTAGATGGAGACATAGATAGATAGATAGATAGATAGGTAAGTAGGGTGATAGACAGATAGATACTCCGACAAATATATAGATCGTTATGTTGATACTTAGACACAACGAGCGATAGATAAATTAGTGAGAAACAGATACAAGTAGGCAGGTGGAAAGAGAGATAGGTAGGTGGCTAGCTGGCTAGATAGATGGATAGGTAGGTGGATCGACAAGAACCGATAGATCGGTATGGTCGATAGACCGACAGACCGGAGAGCTAGATAGATTGATGGATACATATAGTTTGGATGGATCGATAGATAGGTAGGTAGGTAGTACCACTGACGAGCGGGATCAGCGGCCGCTACAATGAGCAATGACACTGCTGATGGTGGACAGGGATCAGAGGCCACTAATCCATTCCCCCTTTATTAAACACCCCCCTAATAATAGCAACACATTGGGGCGAATCCTCCCGAAACCATCCCTGCCCTTTAAAACCTGTTCTGAATTAGGGGGAGGGTTTCGAGGCTCCAAATACCCTCAGAGCACAGCAAGAGCAGGAGCAAGAGCAAAAGCGGGAGCATCAGCAAGAGCAAAGCAAAAGCAAGAGCGGGAGTCAGAGCAAGAGCAGGAGCAAAAGCCAGCGCGGGAGCAAGAGCCTGAGCAGGAGCAACAGAACGAAGTGGCAGTTTAGATAAAAACAGTACTACCCCCGTAATACTAAAAGCACTTTCAGAATTTCTATTGGGGCGGGGGGGGGGGGGGGCGTTTAATATCAGGGGGGGATTGCAGTTAGCAGTGACACAACTGGTGCTACCGGTAATTGGCAATTCTGGCAAAGCAAATGCCAGTGCTTGTCCTGCTTTACTACTACTGCTACTACTGCTACAACTACTACTGCCACCTACTAACTACCAACTACTTACTACCTACTAACTACTACCTACTACCTACCAACTATTACCGACTAACGACTAACGCCTTACGACTAACTACCAACTGCCAACTACCAACTACCTACTACCTACTACCTACTACCTACTGCCACCTACTACTACTACTACTACTACTACTACTACTCTGACTACTACTCTGACTACTACTACTACTACTACCACTACTACTACTACTCCTGCTGCTGTTGCTGCTACTACTACTACTACTACTACTACTACTACCCTGCCTACTACTACTACGACTACTACTACTACTACTACTACTACTCCTGCTGCTACTACTACTACTACTGCTCCTGCTGCTGCTGCTACTACTCTACTACTACCCCACCTACTACTACTGCTACTACTACTACTACTGTAGTAGTGGTTGCTACCACAACTACCCATTACTACCATTACTACTACCACGTTTACGACCACTACCGCGACCACGACCACCACTGCCGCGACCACCACTACCACTACCACTGCCGCGACCACCACTACCACTACCACTACGACCACCACTACTTCTACTGCTACTACTACTACTACTACCACTAGTACTACTACTACCACTACTACGTACTACCTACTACATACTCCCTACTACGTACTACCTACTACCAACTACTACTACTACTACTCCTGCTGCTGCTGCTGCTGCTGCTGCTACTACTACTACTACTACTGCTACCGCTACCGCTACCGCTACCGCTACCGCTGCGGCTACTGCTACTGCTACTGCTACAACTACTGTTGTTGCTACTACCACTACTACTCCTACCACCACTACTACCACCACGACTTTCGAAACCTGCTTAGTTTTCTGTTCGGTCACCAGGCTTTGAATGCCGCTGCGGGGCGACTATGTTGAATGCAGCGGCATGGTCCCACTCTCAGCTACGGCAGTTTCAGCGGGGTCCCAAACCTTGAAGGCTTGGAAGCCCTAAAGGCCTCTCTGCAGACTGCAAGGTTTGAATGCAAGCCTCGCGCCCAGAATCCAAGAAGGAAAGAGTCCAGCAGCAGTGCAGCGGTAGCTGTAGCTGTAGCAGTAGTGGCAATCACTCTAACTTTGCAGTCGCATCAGGAGTTGTAGTAGGCGTCCTCCTCGTTTTCGTCCTCGTGTTCGTCGTCGTCCTCGTTTGTTGTTGTTGGCGTTGTTGTTGTTCTTGCTGCTGCTGCTGCTGCTGGTGCTATTGCTGCTGCTGCTATTGCCGCTGCTACTATTCCTGCTGCTGCTGTTGCTGCTATTGTTGATGCTACTATTCCTGCTGCTGCTGTTGCTGCTATTGCTGCTGCTGCTGCTATTGCTGCTGCTTGTGCTGCTGCTGCTGCTGCTCCTATAGCTGCTGCTTGTGCTGCTGCTGCTGCTCTTTTTGCTGTTGCTGCTGCTTCTATTGCTGTTGTTGGGGTAGTGGTTGTGGCGGTGGTGGTCGTGGTGGTGGTGGTGGTGGTGGTGGTGGTGGTGATGGTGATGGTGGTGATGGTGGTGATGGTGGTGAGGGTGGTGGTGGTGGTGGTTGTTTGCTGCTGCTGCTGTTGCGGCTGTTGCGGCTGTTGCTGCTGTTGTTTGTTGCTGTTGTTGGTGGTGGCATCGCCTAAGTTTGGGTATGCCGAATTCAGTCATTCAGGGTTTGCGACTTTAAATGCTCCAATCCAAAATACAATCCAAGACCCATGCCACAGTTGCAAGATGCGTGAGGCAGCGCAGGCTTCCCCGGCGCAGTGTTCTGCTCGACTTCACGGCGAAGGTGCTGTCAACGCGACTTCAGGGTTTGATGTCTTGAGGTTCTGGATCCAGCACCTTCGCCATTTTAGAGTTTTCAGCTTTTCTTTCGGCGGCCTTCAAAGATCCAGACGTTCTTCATGTGAAGGGGGTGTAATGCCACGAACAGAACAAGACCCATAAGATCCATACCATACAGTCTTGCAGGCGTAATTGGTTTCGGGTCGTCCGCCTCGGTTCGGCCTGGTGAAGATGTAGTCGAGTCAAGCACCGCCGCGGCCGGGCACAAAAAAGGGTTTGGGGATATCTGGAGCAGCGGAACGGGCGGAGGGGCAGTGGGGGGGTTCCCTGGTGAAGAGGGGAGCAGGGGTCCTGTCGGAACCGCTTCGGCCGGAGCCAGCGCGAGGCACGTAGTTGCGGAACTACCTGGCATTTCACGCACAGTGCCCGGCGAAATGAAGGCAGAGAATGGCCAGACCATGCCAGAACCCTGGCATCTGACAGACAAGATTCAAGCAGAGACGGGGATGCAACGTACGATTGCATGGGCAAAGCAAGCTGAGGTTAAGCAAGCTAAGCTGCCCCCCTTCAATGCGGTTGTTGAATAGCAGGGCCGTGTAACTCTTATCTTTCTCGAGGTTGCGATCGACTCCCCTCGATGCAGGATCTTTGGCATGAAACTGAGCCAGTTGGTATTGGCACTTCAGTCCTTGCTGATCCCTTGCGATTATTCTGTTGTTACACTGATGATCGCGGTCACTGTGAGGGCTACTGTATTGAACCGATGTAAGTTCAGTTGACATGTAGGTGCACAGTCCTAAGTCCTAAACTCCTAGACTTCCTAAACCCTATTGACAGTGAGCTCACGGAGACCAAAAGCCCCGAAGCCAGAGGCCATACGGTTGTGACCCACGCAGGGTCTTGGGGCTGGGACTGTTCACACCTTGAAGAGCTTCGATTTCACCTTCCAGCTCGCGTCGGCCTCGAAGGTGACTCTAAATCTTGCCGCTCGCTCGGCAGCCGAAACCTACAAGTGGGTACAATGGGCCTTTATCTTCTTCTCTCCACAGCCCGGTTCGAATCGCGTCTCCACTCGTGAAGCACAAGCCTTCCAAAACTTCAAGTTTGTATTCCGAGGATTCTGGTCTTCCGATACGCCGGCCACTTCGAGCATGGGGGCCTTCCCAAATCTCGAGTGGGAGTTTCGGCCCGTATGTAGTGTTCAGGGCTTTTGGGGATTCGGTGGTTCAGGTGCCCAGAGGGCGGGCGGGCGGGCAGAGAACATTTCTGCCCGCTTAAGTGAGGAGGTCACTGTGGATAGGATACTGGGATAGGAATAGGAGGAGGGCTCGACACCGCTTCGGTCGGGGTCGAGGCGAATTAGAGGGAGAGTATTTTTGTGTGTGGCCATGGAGTTGAATAGTTGCGAGGCGTTTCCTCACACGTGTGGCGGGACTTTGGCGGTTCACAGGTGTATCATGCAGTTTTCAGCGAACTCAGTAGTAAGTAGTATGAGTTTGAGTATCATCATGATAAGTGTGGCCACTGGCATGTTTACCAATGTTGGCTGCCACAAAGAAACTCTACATGCTCTTGATCTACCAGCCTTTCCCACAGTGTTTTTTCATGTGGGATTGAAGGCTCTGTATTTCATTAAGGGGTCGGAAATCCGGAGCCAACCTGCCCGGAGGCAAGCCCTTGATCCTAGTAGCCCCTTACGGGAAGGATCCCTGCGCAAACAATAGTGGAATTCTCATCTGCCCTGCACCCACTGCTTGGGTTGAGTTTGGTTTCGGACCCGGGTGAGGGGCCCAGGCTTCTCTTATCGTTTTTGTGAACACGCGGGATCCTACACAGAAGCCGCCGCTTGAAAGTGAAAAGCAAGCTCCTATGCACTCCAGACTACAGTGACTACAGGCTGGCCATCAATCGCACACGCCAGTCCCTCTTTCATGCCCCAGGAACCTTGAATCTAGCCACCCCCGGGCTGTGAATGTTGAACTCTACTTCAATCCTATTCAGCTAGGCCTTTACACGTGAAGCTCGCAACCCTTGCGCTGCAAGGAATTAATGATCATGACCGGGACTACATGATGTCCGTCGCCCTGGGGCTCCTTGACAGAGCTTCTTTCTTTGTCCCGGGATGCTGGATGTTAATGTTATGATCTAGCTGTAGTGCCTATGCTATACCAGACTGCACCATGCTGCTTTGCTATGGTATACCGTGCTACAGCAAAGCCTACTACAAGATGATGGCAGTACTGTAGTCAATTGCAATCTATTGTACGAACTGTTAATGATGTGATGCGCCACCATGTACCGGAAGATCTTGCTTTCAGTACTTGTGGAGGTCGCTTCAGACTCGGTGCACGATTGAACTACCGCACATTGGACATAGTCCATAGCCGGCTCTCGTGTGTTCTGTTGTGCTCTTGCAGCATGCTGTAAAATCTGCGCTCTAGTACTGCACGTGACTTTGTCATTACAATCCACCGGCAACTGGGGGGCGGTTTCGGGGGAAGGGATCAGAGGGACTGAGAGTTGCAGGCTATAGGATAGAAATTCGGTCAGGCCGCGGATGTCATTATTTCGGGTTGCACTGTGCGGGTCGCCAAGAAGTGCAAGTCTGAGCGCTGCTTGTGCAAAATGCAAAAAGCAGCCGTGACTGACGCAGTCGTGAATCAGTATCTTCTCGGGGTGCGGGCAAGCCCTATTCCGAGGCTCAGCCGCAGCCCACCAATGCAGGTGGTTATGCATCGAATGGTTGGAGTTTCTGAGGTAAGTCCGTGTAGTTTGTTTTCGAGTTGCAGGAAACACTACACTCCTAGCACAGCTTTCGGCCGCGGACTCTGAAGTCCAAAGCCCTTAACTGGTAAGTCAGGGTAACGTCATGGCCACACCGCTCTGCTGAGTCATGGGCACCACGACCACGGCTCGGTGGACTCCGACGAGGCAACTTATCGCGGTGTGCTTTTTGTCTGGGCTTTCGGATATCAGCGTAGGTCGTAACATCAACCGATGAAGCGTTTTATGATGATCCTCAGCATGGTGTTGCCGTAACGGTAACTTCTGCCGCAGCTACTGCTTTCTAAGGCTCGTCGTGCTGCTGTTTCTTCTGCTCCTGCTGCTGCCGTTGTGATGCTTCTGCTTCTGCTTCTACGAGAACAAGTAGCAGGAAAGTCATAGGATAGTCGTCAGTCGTCATCGTAGTAGTCCTACTCAGCAGCCTTGGTGGTAGTGGTAGTCATAGTTGTACTAGTAGTAGTAGTAGTAGTAGCAGCAGGAGTAGTAGTAGTAGTAAGAGTAAGTACCAGTAGCAGTAGTAGTAGTAGTAGTAGTAGCAGTAGCAGCAAGTACCAGCAGCAGCAGAAGTAGGAGTAGTAGTAGTAGTAGTAGCAGCAAGTACCAGCAGCAGCAGAAGTAGGAGCAGTAGTAGTAGTCGTCGTGGTAGTAAAAGCAGCAGCAGTGGTAGTCGTATGTAGTCGTAGTACTGGTTGCGGAATCATCCGTGCTGGTTGCAGAATCAGCCGCTATGATTTCTGAATCATTCCACATCATGGTTGGTTTCCGATTAAGGTAATCTTGGTAGTAGCAGTAGTAGTCGTCGTAGTTTTAGTATTAGTAGTTCATAGTGGTGGTAGTGGTAGTGGTGGTGGCCGGAGTCGCAGTAGCGGTAGCAGTAGCAGTAGCAGTAGCGGCGGTCGTAGACGTGGTCGTAGTAGTCGCCAGTGCCAGTCGTCTCGCAGTCGCGGAAGTCGTAGAAGTAGCAGCAGAGTAGTAGCAGTATCAGATAGCAGTAACAGCAAAAGCAATAACGACATGATTCGCGATTTCAGTGGATGTGGCACAGATGTGTGTCGGTTCATGGTTCACACTTCCACCCTTCAACTTTACTTTCCCGAAGCTACTGCGACAGGTTGATTTGGGCAAGGATCGTGGCAGCTTGGGCTCGTCATCCGCAGATGGTGAGCCAATCGACACACATTTGGCATCGGCGGGGCCGGGATGCAGGGTTGCTTCGGCACGTTTTGAATTCACCTCATGAGCCCCGAATGAACCCCAAAGCCTGCACAAACCGTTTGAGACCGCAGGATTCCATGGTGCAATTGGGTAATTAGCTGTCGAGGTTGCTGTGTACGCAGGACTTTGAAAGATTCCGTTTTCCAGAGTTGTCTTGGCTCCTTTCAGAACGGGTGTTGGCAGGTTCAGGTGTCAGTTGCTTCAAGGGTGTTGATTCGAGTCTCGGTTTAGGGAGTTCCCCAGATCAGGCTGTGCTGGGGGCATGGTAGTGGGGACGCGAGAGCATCAAGGGAGCTGATTAAGCATAGCCTAATGACGGGATCCTTGTTGTAAGTGCCCTCAAAAGTGCCCCGTGAACCCTGAACGGATGACTGCTTCGCGATCGCTCTGGCTTGTAAAAGCTGGATCCAGCGCCACAGCTCCTTCCAAGGATGTGGCACACTTCCATGCTAGACTCTACGCCCTGAATCGGGCTGATGGCTTCGAACTTCAAGTTGCCGGGTCAAGGCCCAACACAAACAAAGCCTCCAGGCCCCGTGGAGGCTGAAGTAGGGTTTAAGGATGTTTAAGGCTCAAGGGGAAAGCCATTTCTTTGGCAAGGATAGACCACCTGCTCACAGCCACTGAGCGGAAGTCCATCGAGCAGAAATCGAAGCCGCTCGAATTGACTGTCAAGCTTTACAGAGTCCTTGGCCTTGAAGTGGAAAGTCTTTGGATGAGCAGGTGGGATGTCGAAATCAAATGCACTGTCGTTTTCACATAGCACGTACGACGGAAAGGTATCTTGCCTCGGGCCTGTGACGATAGAATTGTGGATTCGGAACACTGCTGGGGGCTTCGCTGTTACTGATGACCCAAGACAGTGTTTGTGGATTCCAGGCGCCGTCTGCTGCTAAAGAGTCAAGTCACTAGGAAAAGAGCAGGTCCCCATAGTCTAAACCGAACACAATACCCACAACGTTCCGGACTGGGCAGACGAGCTTGGTACTCGGCCACTCATTCCAAGTTGAAGCGGTTGTAGTGTATTGAGGCTTTGGTTAAGGTTTTATGGCGCCTCAGGACTGTTAGAGCGCACGCTTAGTAATTTGGGTGTCGCTTTGTAGATGCGAGTAATGAACGTAGCTTTCTGTTACCTTTCTTCACATGCACGCTATGCATGGACATATACATCCGCTCGTGCATGCACACCTGACACATATGGTGTCGGCCGTTTCAGATCAAGCCAAATCATCAACATGACAAATCAGATTGAACTCTTACTGAGGTTCCTCAGTTTGGCCCCCTTGCCAAACGCGCATACGACACGGCACGATGTTCAGCAAAGACCGTTTCGGGTTCTTGGCTCAGCGCCGCGCCATCAAACAGAAGCAGAGCGTGGCGTAGCATATTACGATGCATGTATGTTTATTCGTGCCTCTCCGCTGGCCCCCTGTTACAGTTGAAACCAAGCAACTCGCCATAGCGGGACAAATAAGCCGAATCGATCCACGTCAAGCAACTGGAACTGATCAATGTTTCTCGCGATTGCGGGCTTGAAAATGTCAGTTTATGATACCCGTACTTTCGTACAAATGACCAAACAGGACTCTGCGGAACCCGCAAAAAATGGTTCTCATCAGGCTACATCACGCAACCACCCCAGCCCTACAAGCGCAGAGACTCACAAACACAACCCAAAACCCAACGTCCGCCAAGAAGCCTAGGACACCCAAAGGGAGCAAGGCCACATCAGCTTCAATGCCTGCTCCTCAGGATCTGGGAAGATTCTTGTTCCGTGGGTTCATAGTCACGTAAGAAATACAAGGGTTTCAGGCTTCGGGGCATGTGAAGAACCAAACGAAAAAATCTACAGCTGGGCTCCTACTTAGGTCTTGATAACCTTCAACACGAAACTCTCAGCCCGAGTGTTCCCAGCTGTCTCCGGCTTGGGACTCAGATGCAATAGGTCAAGACAGGGAGCAATTTCTGCTGTACGATTGCTCGGCGGTTGCATATATTCAATGTCACCACCCTGAACGGGACGTTTTCAGGATTCATGGTGTGAAGTTTACGGTCTGTGTCGGTCAAGCTGTATTAACGCTGACTTGCGTTTGCAAACGGACAACTTGGCGAAAGCTCGTTAGAATCAAGCCCCCAGCTGATCCATTGTCTGTCTATCTGGTCTGACTGAAGCAACGGAGGGGCCTAGCTCAGGCTGCAAGCCAACCGCTCGCAGGTGTCAATGATGTGCCACTTAGCCGCAACACGAGGGCAACCACACGCAACACCTGCAGCACAACATTAAGTGCATATGCCGGCCGAGAAGGCTTTCTGCAAAAAAAATCCGGCCGCAACCCCACAGGCCAAGAAGTTTGCTTCTGATTCTCAGATCCCCACAACCCTGAATCCATCACACTCCTCAGTAACCGATTCGGAATGATCGGTTGGAAGTGCAGACATGTGTTGACTGTAGACTTTGGTGGTTTTTGTGGAAGTCCAAGGTTGCGATTCTACATGAGCTTGGGGATTTTGAGTTGAGAGACCCAGGACGGGTGGAAGAGGTTGGGCTCCAGTGGCTTGGGTTGTTGAGTTTGCAGCTGCGTGCAAACCGCAGGAACACTCAGCGAATGTCATTACAAGTCCATAGCCCTGAGCACAGAGAGCTTTTGCCTGGAAGTCGCCGGCATTCAAGAACCGGACGTCACGAAACTATAAACTCAAGCTACCAAAACCCAGGGCCCTAAACTCCAGCCCCGGAGCCCGAAACCTCCAGACTCCGAATCCGACACCCTACCCGTAAAAGCCAGAATCCATGGGTTTGGGGGTCATGGCTGTCATCGCAGCAGCAGTAGTCGTCGCGCTGTCGTCGTGGTTTAGTCGAAGGTGTAGCCGTAACTGTAAAATTAGTATTTTAGCACCAGCACGAGCACTAGTCACTAGTACTGGCAGTAGTGTGAGTATGAACATTGGTATGTATGCGTTAGGCTTAGTTTTAGTTCCAATAGTGTAAGTTGCATTGGTTATTAATATAATGACTATGGTGACCATCAAGTAGCAGCAGCAGTAGCCGCAGCGGCAGCGGCAGCGGCAGGGNGTGGCAGTAGCAGTAGCAGTAGGAGAAGTGGCAGCAGAAGTTTTCAGCCCACTCACGACCACTCACGACCTCGACCTTTAATTACCACCACCACCACCACCACGACTACTACTTCTACTACCACCACTACTACTACTACTCCTACTACTACTCCTACTCCTACTCCTGCTCCTACTCCTACCCCTACCTACTCCTACTCCTACTCCTACTCCTGCTCCTCCTCCTCTCCTACTGCTCCTGCTCCTGCTGCTGCTGCTGCTGCTGTTGCTGCTGCTGCTACTACAACATTGTGCCGGGAATTGAGAGCCTCTGTTTGTGACCAAGATTTTGCTAATATTTCCATTTTTGGTGTCCAGGTGGTGCATGTGGTGCCAGGCAAGACGACCAAGATTGCAGCCCCCCCCCCCCAGGGGTGCAAGGTTTTTGGCAAGCTTGCGCACCCATGTTGCTGCCCCCCCCCCTCAAAAAATAAAAGATTGGCAAGTTCGCCGTACAAACCTGGTTACTGCTACTGCTGCCGCTGCTGCTACTGCAACCACTGCTACTACTACTACTACTACTACTACTGCTACTACTACTACTACGACTACTACTACTACTGCTACTGCTACTACTACTACTACTACTACGACTACTACTGCTGCTGCTGCTACGGCTGCTGCTACTACTGCTACCACTACTACTACCACTACTACTACTACTACCACTAAGACTACGACTGCGACTACGACTACGACTACGACCACGACGACTACTCCTGCTGCTGCCACTACTACTACTACTACTACTACCACCACTGCTGCTACTAATCCCTTCCCCGTAATATTAAAGCCCCCCCTAATATTAAAACTCCCGGCCCCCGGGATTTCGCGGTTTCGGGCCCCACATTCAATTTAAAGAGGGCAACATTAGGGGGGGCCTAGATTTGTATGTTTTTTAGTAGAGCGAAAGACTACAGCCGTACTAAGGGTTTAGGGGTTCAGGGCTTAAGCTTTAGGGCTTAAGGCTTTAGGGCTCAAGGTTTGGGGCTCACGGTTTAGGGCTTAGGGTTTGAGGGCTCAAGGCTTAAAACGGAGAATTACTAGCAGCTGGGAGTCCAAGGGGTTTTAATATTAGGGGGGTATTGTTGAGGAAATAAGGGTAAGTCNTTAGGGCTTAGGGTTTGAGGGCTCAAGGCTTAAAACGGAGAATTACTAGCAGCTGGGAGTCCAAGGGGTTTTAATATTAGGGGGGTATTGTTGAGGAAATAAGGGTAAGTCGGAAGTTTCAGCCAGGGTTTAGTAGGGGTTTAGCAGGCAGGAGGCAAGGTAAATAATTAGTTAGTTTTAATATTAGGGGAAGTTGTTGGGTTTGGGGTTAAGTAGGGGTTTAAGATAGGATGAAGTAA
>BGNK01005380.1:0-39318 GCA_003297005.1 Symbiodinium sp. clade A Y106
GGGGGGGGGGGGGGGGTACCATATATATATATATATATATTGATTAAGCGACTCCGATCATGGTTATAGCTAATCAAATCATACATCAGAACTACCAATGAACATGAGGGCCGCCCGGGCTAAACCCTGAACCCTAAACCCTGAACCCCAGGTACATGAGCTTCTTCCGAATTATCCGGCTCTTCCGGCTTCTGCGCGTCTTGAGACTGGCGAAGGTGAAGGCAGCTTCGACTGCGAGATATGGACGTGTGAACAGTTACCAATATAGTCAGAACAACAGTAAATAACAATAACCATTAATAATACCAAAAATAGTAATATATAGTCATCACCATCATCATAACAACAATAAGAGCAATGATAATGAGATAATGACAATCATAGCTGAATCATAACACTAATAATCAGAATGAATAGTATTATTGTTATTGTTGTTAGTACTTCTTCATCTTATCATCATTATTACTGTTACTACTGTTATCATTAGTAGCAGTACTAGTAGTAGTAGTAGTAGTAGTAGCATTAGTAGTGGTAGTAGTAGTGTTACTGGTAATATTGGTATTATTATGTTTATCATTATCACTATTGTTATTATTCTTATTGCTGTTACTACTGAGTAATTAGTTTGACTGTTGTAATTTTTTTTACCATTCCTTGGGGTTCCTTATTATATAGTTATAGATTCTGTATTGTGCACAGGCTTCAACCGTGTATGTTTTTTCCTGCGCTTTTGGTTGTTGTTTGAACCATGTGTTTTTGATCGGAGCCTTTTGGAATAAGGGCCCTTAATTGGGGGACCTGACTTTTGAACAAGCCCATTCATTGCTGTTCTCAGGCTGCTCTGCAGAGCCGCCAGGGTTGATGTGGTTTTGCAGGGTCTTCTCAACCGAAAAGAAGTGGAGGTACTATAGCGGCTTTAATGATTGCCCTATACTTTTTGGGGGTTCCTTATTATAATTATGGTGTAATGAGCCCCAAAACCCTATTCTAATTATTAAGGCCCTTTATTGGTTCTCTGAGGCCTCGTGTCAGTCTGCTCAGTTGATATACGCTGCATGGGGCGTACTGCGGATGCAAGCCATGTAGCCCACATGTTCCAGCAGATAACCTGAGCCGCCTAAGCCTTAACACCCCAATCCCTAATCCCCAATCCCTACAGGCCACAAACTTTAAAGCCCAAGATGCACATGGCAGCATCGCCGGTTTGACAAGTAGTAATATAGGGGCCTTAACAATTAGAATAGGGTTTTGGGGCCCATTATGCTAGCTCTAGAAGAAGGAATCCCCAAAATAGTATTAGTAATTATATAGGCCCTACATTAGTGCCATTAGCTCGAGTTCCAGGGGCCCCGTCCCAGAACGTGTGGGTGACGGATGGTTGACCTGGCATTGCACAGTTGTCTTTCTGTAGTTCCATCGGGTAGGCGTGCCCTTTCGTGACATCTTCCGAAGCGGAACTAACTAAACATGCTGAAGTGGAAGCTGTCCTTTCGGAATGCCGCGGGAGATGCTGCTAGCTGGGTGCAGGGTGAAATGTTCTGAATGTGGCTTCTGCTTGATGTGGCGAGGCCCGTATCGCTGTTCTAGCGCAGCTGTTCCACATCATGCAGACTCAGCCACTGCGGCTGCAGCTCAAGGTCAACACGAACAGACTTCATGAGACAGTCTGAAGGTGTCTAGGAGTTGACGGGGGTTCAGGGTTCGGGGTTTCAACAGGGATAGCAGT
Source organism: Symbiodinium sp. clade A Y106 (assembly GCA_003297005.1). NCBI lineage: Eukaryota > Dinophyceae > Suessiales > Symbiodiniaceae > Symbiodinium > Symbiodinium sp. clade A. The sequence goes on from BGNK01005380.1 coordinate 1,727, forward strand.
GCCCCGATGTTTCTGCATGCTGACTGTGACCCTGGCAGCCAATTGCAGAGGTGCCGTTCCCGTGTATCTTCCCCTTGCCCCGTGGGAAGCAGTGTACTTCCTTCGACATTACCTTCGGCGATGCCGATCATATTCGATCCCGGAGAACAGGTTTCTAAAGACATGGCCAGATTCCTACAGCGGTCATCTTCTGCCAGACCTCCTTCTCTGTCCCCCCACGGAGCTGAGGCACATAACAGATCGGGGGCTTCTGATCTTGAACATTGCCAAGAGCCTTCTGGCCGTCACAGTTATCAACCACTTCACGGCAGCCTGGCTTCCAGTTAATCTCCAAGCAGCCCTTGATAGTCGGAATAGGGTTTTCGGCTATATTGCGTTAGTTATGTAGGGCCTCTGGGGGTATCAGGGGATGCTGTTGTGTTCAGACTCTTCTGGTAGCTTTGATGAGCTCCACTGCGGTTGGACAGCTCATAAAATGGGCCAAGGCGGCCAAGTGTTCTGTCGGTCCGCTGTCGGTGCACCAGGCATCGCTGATAAGCTCCCTCTGAGACGCATACCAGAAGGTTCCCCCAGACCCTATAAGCCCCAAGCTCCAAACCCCAAAACCCTAAACCCCAAGCCCTAAACCCCAAACCCCAAACCCTACTCAGGCATGTACATGGTACGCGGTGGGCACCATCTTGAATGATGACCACAACTGGGTCACGGCTCATTTCCGGGAGCCCGGAGAAATCCCCAAGCCAGACTCGCTGCTGTACCTCTACACCACGGCCCCTCGATTTTGCTTTACCCCTGGGAGTCGGGGGCTGTTTAGGGTTTCTGGTGTTTCTGGGAGTTTAGGGCAATAAAACGATCAAGATGGAGAGGGTGGTCCTTTGACGTTGTTCCATGTGGCACAAGGAGTTCCAAAGCAAGCCGCCAGCTGTCCCGAGGCATGCGCAGCATAAAACTCAACGTCTTGTTCCTTGCAGCCAAATTTGGATTCTCAATCATGGCAGTGCCCAGATTTTGAAACCCTAAACACAAACCCTAAACCCTAAGGGCCTTCAAAATCTCCATACAACTTGACATAAACTCCATTGCAGTTGATCTGCCGTTGCCTCTGTGCTTCAGTGTTCCAGTCGGGCGCCTCCTGGGAGCATGCTCCTTATTATCATTACTGTGACTATTATTATTATTATTGTTATTATTATTGGTTGTATTCTTATTATTATTATTACTATTAGTGTTAGTATTATTATTAGTACTATTACTATGATTACTATTACCTTGGCTCCGGGGCTGTGACTATCATTATTATTGTTATTATTATTGGTTGTATTTTTATTATTATTACTATTAGTATTAGTATTATTATTAGTACTATTACTATGATTACTATTACCTTGGCTCCGGGGCGGCGGCTAAGCGTGCCCGAAGAAACGCTGATAGAATCGATAGGTTACTCTAAACATAAGAGGTTTCTTTTGAAACCTGACAAACCTGCCGCGGCTGCCACAAGACCAGTTGTTTTGGGGCTATCGCGCCGATGGTTTTTTGGTGGAAGTTTTTTGTCCGCGGAGTTGTCCTGACCAGCTCCACCAGAAAGAGCTTGTCAGGTCCGGCGCGCGCGCCCTGAGGGGCCAGGGGAGGGGGCGTGTTTGTCAGGTGCGCCTCTCACACGAACAGCAAACTGAAACTTTTCGGAATCCGGGCCAGCTGAGGCGTACCACTGGTCGATCACGCAGCTTACGCCAGCATCGATGGCAGCTGTGATAAAATGTTCAAGCCATTCCGCATGTTTCCTGCCGGGGAGGTGTTGTGTCTTCATATTTGCCCAGAATATATACCTGGGAGTTTCCGAAAATAACTTAATATAGTACCCCAATGGTTATTAGGATCCTCATGATAAGGACCCCAAATAGACATACAAGTGGAGTCTGTTTGCGCGAGATGCGGAAGGACATGAGATTGGAGGCTCCAGAATTGCGATCGAAGCCCGAGGAGGGCTGCGAGATTGCAGTGCAATACAGGGAGGATGTTGCTCCAACCGACCATGACAGAACGAGAACGCTGGTGTTACTAGTTGTCACACTAACAGTTGCATCTGATGGAAAATCCAGACATATCAGCAGTAGTCGTAGTCGTTGTCGTCGTCGTAGAAGTAGTACTACTACTACTACTGCTACTGCTCCTGCTCCTGCTCCGGCTCCTGTCCCTTCTGCTACTGCTACTTCTACTCTTCTACTGCTACTGCGTCGTCTACTGCTGCTTGTCTTTTTTTCCAAGAGACACGGCACGAACTGAAGTAAAGACGGCTGAAGTGCTTGCATTCTCAGCCGAGGAAATATATCCTCAGTCAGCGCGTGAACGAATCTTCAACATTGCAGTGATTCTCTTCGGGCGGCTTGGAAGCTGTCGGGATCTGTCTCCGAAGCTGTAGCCTCATGGAATCTGCCGCCTCAAGCCTGAAGCCCACGAAGTCAATATGCCCTGACACGGTCAGCCCTGAACCAACCCTAAACTCAACCTGCCCCAAACCCCTGAAGGCTGTCAAACCTGTTCCCCGCAAAGAAAACCCTTAGTCCAAGGCTCTGTGTCGAAGCAGAAGACCTGCCTGAGACTCTAGCCCTAAATCCGAGAGCCTTAACTTAAGCCCTACAACCTAAACTCCAGGACTTCAACTCAAAAACCTAAGCCCTTTAACCTGGAAAGCCCTAAGCTTCGTAAGTTGCTCTGAGACTTTGTGTCTTTTGTTCCTTCATTAGGCTTTAGGGTTTAGGGTTCAGCAGGGGTTTAGGGCGTCCCAGGCTTTGTGTTTTTTCTGCCTTGCCTAAATCCTATAAACCCTAGACCCAGCTTTGTGTCTTTTGTCCTCAAAACCCTAAACACCTAAACCCCTAAACCCAGGCTTTATGTCTTCTCTTCCTTGAACCCTAAACCCCTAAACCCTAGGCCCAGGCTTTGTGTCTTCTCTTCCTTAAAACCCGAAACCCCTAAACCCTAAGCCCAGGCTTTGTGTCTTCTCTTCCTTAAAACCCTAAACCCCTAAACCCTAAGCCCAGGCTTTGTGTCTTCTCTTCCTTAAAACCCTAAACCCCTAAACCCTNCCCCTAAACCCCTAAGCCCAGGCTTTGTGTCTTCTCTTCCTTAAAACCCTAAACCCCTAAACCCTAAGCCCAGGCTTTGTGTCTTCTCTTCCTTAAAACCCTAAACCCCTAAACCCTAAACCTAGGCTTTGTGTCTTCTCTTCCTTAAAAAGTTAACCCCGGAACCCTAAGCCCAGGCTTTGTGTCTCCCCTTCCTTAAAACCCTAAACCCTAAGCCCAGGCTCTGTGTCTTCTCTTCCTTAAAACCCTAAACCCCTAAACCCTAAGCCCAGGCTCTGTGTCTTCTGTTCCTTAAAACCCTAAACCCCTAAACCCTAAGCCCAGGCTTTGTGTCTTCTCTTCCTTAAAACCCTAAACCCCTAAACCCTAAGCCCAGGCTTTGTGTCTTCTCTTCCTTAAAACCCTAAACCCCTAAACCCTAAGCCCAGGCTTTGTGTCTTCTCTTCCTTAAAACCCTAAACCCCTAAACCCTAAGCCCAGTCTTTGTGTCTTTTCTTACTTAAAACCCTAAACCCCTAAACCCTAAGCCCAGGCTTTGTGTCTTTTCTTCCTTAAAACCCTAGACCCCTAAACCCTAAGCTCAGTCTTTGTGTCTTCTCTTCCTTACAAACCCGAAACCCCTAAACCCTAAGCCCAGTCTTTGTGTCTTCTCTTCCTTAAAACCCTAAACCCCTAAACCCTAAGCCCAGGCTTTGTGTCTTCTCTTCCTTAAAACCCTAAACCCCTAAACCCTAAGCCCAGGCGTTGTGTCTTCTTTTCCTTAAAACCCGAAACCCCTAAACCCTAAGCCCAGTCTTTGTGTCTTCTCTTCCTTAAAACCCTAAACCCCTAAACCCTGAGCCCAGGCTTTGTGTCTTCTCTTCCTTAAAACCCTAAACCCCTAAACCCTAAGCCCAGGCTTTGTGTCTTCTCTTCCTTAACACCCTAAACCCCTAAACCCTAAGCCCAGGCTTTGTGTCTTCTTTTCCTTACAACCCGAATCCCCTAAACCGGAAGCCCAGGCTTTGTGTCTTCTCTTCCATAAAAACTAAACCCCTAAACCCTAAGCCCAGGCTTTGTGTCTTCTCTTCCTTAAAGCCCGAAACCCCTAAGCCCTAAGCCCAGGCTTTGTGTCTTCTCTTCCTTAAACCCTAAACCCCTAAACCCTAAGCCCAGGCTTTGTGCCTTCTCTTTCTTAAAACCCTAAACCCCTAAACCCCTAAGCCCAGGCTTTGTGTCTTCTCTTCCTTAAAACCCGAAACCCCTAAACCCCTAAGCCCAGGCTTTGTGTCTTCTCTTCCTTAAAACCCTAAACCCCTAAACCCTAAGCCCAGGCTTTGTGTCTTCTCTTCCTTAAAACCCTAAACCCCTAAACCCTAAGCCCAGGCTTTGTGTCTTCTCTTCCTTAAAACCCTAAACCCCTAAACCCTAAGCCCAGGCTTTGTGTCCTCTCTTCCTTAAAACCCTAAACCCCTAAACCCTAAGCCCAGGCTTTGTGTCTTCTCTTCCTTAAAACCCTAAACCCCTAAACCCTAAGCCCAGTCTTTGTGTCTTCTCTTCCTTAAAACCCTAAACCCCTAAACCCTNAAACCCTAAGCCCAGGCTTTGTGTCTTCTCTTCCTTAAAACCCTAAACCCCTAAACCCTAAGCCCAGTCTTTGTGTCTTCTCTTCCTTAAAACCCTAAACCCCTAAACCCTAAGCCCAGGCTTTGTGGCTTCTCTTCCTTAAAACCCTAAACCCCTAAACTCTAAGCCCAGGCTTTGTGTCTTCTCTTCCTTAAAACCCTAAACCCCTAAACCCCAAGCCCAGGCTTAGTGTCTTTTCTTCCTTAAACCCCTAAACCCCTAAACCCCTAAGCCCAGGCTTTGTGTCTTCTCTTCCTTAAAACCCGAAACCCCTAAACACTAAGCCCAGGCTTTGTGTCTTCTCGTCCTTAAAACCCCTAAACCCTAAGCCCAGGCTTTGTGTCTTCTCTTCCTTAAAACCCTAAACCCCTAAACCCTAAGCCCAGTCTTTGTGTCTTCTCTTCCTTAAAACCCTAAACCCCTAAACCCTNAAACCCTAAGCCCAGGCTTTGTGTCTTCTCTTCCTTAAAACCCTAAACCCCTAAACCCTAAGCCCAGTCTTTGTGTCTTCTCTTCCTTAAAACCCTAAACCCCTAAACCCTAAGCCCAGTCTTTGTGTCTTCTCTTCCTTAAAACCCTAAACCCTTAGACCCTAAGCCCAGTCTTTGTGTCTTCTCTTCCTTAAAACCCTAAACCCCTAAACCCCTAAGCCCAGGCTTTGTGTCTTCTCTTCCTTAACACCCTAAACCCCTAAACCCTAAGCCCAGGCTCTTTGTCTTCTCTTCCTTAACACCCTAAACCCCTAAACCCCAAGCCCAGTCTTTGTGCCTTCTCTTCCTTAAAACCCTAAACCCCTAAACCCTAAGCCCAGTCTTTGTGTCTTCTCTTCCTTAAAACCCTAAACCCCTAAACCCTAAGCCCAGTCTTTGTGTCTTCTCCACCTTAAAACCCCAAACCCCTAAACCCTAAGCCCAGTCTTTGTGTCTTCTCTTCCTTAAAACCCTAAACCCCTAAACCCTAAGCCCAGTCTTTGTGTCTTCTCTTCTTTAAAAAAAACCCTAAACCCCTAGACCCTAAGCCCAGTCTTTGTGTCTTCTCTTCCTTAAAACCCTAAACCCCTAAACCCTAAGCCCAGTCTTTGTGTCTTCTCTTCCTTAAAACCCTAACCCCCTAAACCCCTAAGCCCAGGCTTTGTGTCTTCTCTTCCTTAAAACCCTAAACCCCTAAACCCCTAAGCCCAGGCTTTGTGTCTTTTCTTCCTTCATCAGCTCCATGGCCCAGCAGCTCGCGGCGTTGCAGCAGCTCTCCAAAGCGGACCGCTCCTCGTCTCACTTTGGGAGTTTCCGAAAATTAGGGGTACCTTAGGGTTCCCTTAGAGGGCTACTACAACAGACTCTAAACGGGTACTATAAGGCTTCCTTTAAAGGGCTCTATGAGGGTTTGGAGTTTCCCATTTAAGGGCTCCTTAAAGGGATCTATAAGGGTTCTTCTAAAAAGGGCTTAGGGTTTAGAGTTTCCGAAAATTAGGGGTACCTTATTTTGGGGGTCCCTATAATAAGGATCCTACTATTTAGGGTACTATATTAGGGTCCCCTATTTTCGGAAACTCCCATTTTAATGGTGTCAAACAGAAAAAGTTCGGGGTGTAGGGTTAAGCCTTAGCATTCAGGCTTATACTTAGATATACTTAGGGTTTAGGGTTACATTGACGGTTATACTTAGAGAAACGTAGGGTTATATTTAGGGTGTAGGGTTTTCTAGCAATGATGAGAGAAGCTTCAGGTTCCCTTTTCAGGACAAGAGCCAAGATAAGCAGCGATAACAATAAATTGCAAGCATACTTACCACAAAGATTGCAAAGATAACAATAGCAGTAGATCGTAGCAACAATATATCAGTGGCAAGAGAAAGAGGAACGAATACTACCGCATGACAACAGTTCGCCAGATGACCTAAAGAAGGTCAGGCACCGGCACCCCTTCTCCCACAGACTCCTCTCACATGCTCCCGGAACTACATGAAAGCAAAATAGGGGCCTTAATAATTGCAATAGGGTTTTGGGGCCCATTGTACCTTAAATATAATAAAGGCCCCCCAAAATAGTATCCCCAAGTTTAGGTAACTATTAAGGCCCCTATAGTAAATTCAAGCCTTTTCTCTGCAGCAAAGGTGCATGCTATAAGAAGAGCCACAGTATGTCGAACTTGTGATGTGGGTATGTAAGAAGAAGCAGAAAAAAACAGTATTACTATACTGCGCACGATACGTAATAACAGTCATACTAGACTTGGAGGAGGGTAGATAGGGGAAATCCTGGGTAAGAGTCCCCATCCTCAGTCCCAGCTACCTTCGTCCCGCCGCTTGAGGTCTTCGCACAAGACTGGATGCAGTAGGATTTAGGGCGTAGGGCTAAGGGGTCTGGTGGGTATCTATTTTAGGGTTTAGGGCGTAACGTTTTGCTAGCCAATTAGTCTGCTGCACCCAGCAACGATTCAAGCTCGAAGAGCTACCCAGGCCACAAGATGCAAGTACTTCGACGGTTCATCTCTGCTCCTTGGAATACCTGATACCTTCTGTCGCCAGGGTCTTGATGTCTTCATTGGGGCAGAGCTTAGTCCCTAGACTCCTAGACCTGCAGCTCTAAACTACTTAAACCCCAGAAGCTGTAGACTTCAATTCGCGCTTGCTGAGCCTGCTGAGGTCGTGCCCACTCTTCAGAGAGAGAGACAGAGAGAGAGAGAGAGTGTGTGTGTGTGTGTGTCGCTGCATGTCTGTGTGTGTGTGTGTCGGTTTCTGTGTGTGTGTGTGTGTTTGTGTGGCTGTGTGCGTATCTTTGCTTCTGTGTTTGTGGGAACTGCGGATCCGAGCTTGCTGCAACATCCCGCCACCGAGGAGAACAAGATGAGCGTTGCCCTGGCAACTACCATCGTGGACTTCGTCCGGTACAGGGCTCAGCACAAGCAGTGTTGAAGGTTTGGGTCATCACCCTAACCCTAACGCCTGAACCCCTAAACCAGGTCAGCATGGGGAGCAGACATCGCTTGGCAGCATGGTTCGTGTGCTTGAGCCAACCACAACCCTCGCGCTTGAACTTGCAGGCTTCTCATGGCTTTCCCGTGCCCTCAGACCCCTAAACCCTAAACCCGAAAGCCCCTAAACCCTCAAACCCAAAACCCGAAAGCCCCTAAGCCCTAAATGTTACTAAACCTCAACCCGACAAGCATCGACATGAGGCAAAGGAAGAGTCCTTTGGCCCAGCGGCCGCTGAAGGCGTGGCATTGTTCGCTTGAATGCCAGTCTTGGCGAACTCATTGGGGCCTTGGTACCTTTGTGGATCCGAATGTATCCGTATACCAACAGAGTATCTAAGCTACCAGAAAGAGAATCGCAATGCAGAGCGGCAGAGCAGCTCGAATTTCGGGGCTGGATTCAAGATGTCGGGCAGCGCAGGAGCGTGCGGTTGGAGTGCAGTGAATGAGCTCGATTTCGGTCAGGTTAGCGACATCGAGATCTTCGCGACATTCCCATCTGTGCTCCAGCAAAACTACAGTGATGACATAGAGGGGCCGACAAAATTGCGTAATCATTAGTGGAAAATATACCTTACCCCAAAACCCTATTCGAATCATCAAGGCCCCTATATTACAGTGGCGAGTGGCTAGAGCGAACCAGGGGGCCCTTGCGGCTGGTTCATATGTGACTTCGCCTGCTTGCACAGATCACAGCTCAGGTGCTGCTGCAGAAGATTCGAACTGAAGCCCATTACTTCGCGCCGTGGTGAGATTCGCTGCTAGAATAGAAGAGCCTTCCGCAGGAGAGTGCTCTTTCAAGAGTGTGATGGTTCCATAGCATCCTGGAAGCTGCAAGTCCAACAAGAATTCGTACTCCAAGCTAGGACAGGCCAGAAGTCTGGCACTTGCGTTTCCGAAGGTGCTGGGGAAGCACAGCCTTTTCCAGTGCGTCTACAACAACGACCGGGACACCTTCTCTCGTGTATGCAGCGACGTATGCATTTTGTACGTCAGGGTGGCAATATAACCCTAAAACCCTACACCCTACAACCCTAAACAATATACCTTCAGGCCTTTACCCTTGAAACCTCCCCTCGCAAGAGCAAGCTGGTGCTAGAAAGCCCCTCATGGCAGTAGGTGCGGCTTCCTGCAACGCCGATGCAGTGCCTAAGGTAATATAGGGGCCTTAATAATTGGAATAGGGTTTTGCGGCCACTATACTGTAGTTGTAATAAGGAACCCCCAAAATAATGTGGGTTTTTGTTTAGGCCCCTACATCAGACTGTTCCCCATTGGTTCCCATGCAAGTTGCAATCATTGCCGTCGAGTCTCTTGCACTGATGGGCCCTGCCGCTGTGAGACCGAACCCCAAGCCCAAGGCAACACATGCATAGTGGAGCAGTCGGTGGACAGGGGCCATGACGTGTTCAAGGTTGGCGAGAAAGGCGCGGGTTCTTGAGGGGCTTGAAGCTGCAGTTTGAATTGCAGATGTTTTTGCCGACTGCAAAAATCTACTGCGACAAGCTGCCCGCGGCTGCGTATGCAATTAGGCTGCTCGAGCCTGATATGCTGCATGGCCAGCCTCGGAGCGCAACGAAGCTGATGGGCGCTCCTCCCCTGTAGGAGCTGCCATGTACGTTGTCAACCATGGCAAGCTGGCATACGCTCTCGGCATGGACGATTTGTTCGACCCGACAGATTCACAGGAGTTGCTTTGAAAGGGTCTTCTCCATGAGGTCTAATGTGCCTTCAATCCATTTAGTTTATCGGCGTATGGCATTCTGCTGCAATCACTGCACTTCGTCACCTAGCACGGAAGCATTGGCGCCAGGAAAAATTAGCCGTTTGCGACCTGAAACCTGCTCATCAAATGCCTGGAACAGGAGTGGCTGAACTTGAAAGAGAACAATTTGGCCAGCATCATCTCAAGTGGCACAGTGGTGTCCGAGGTGCTGCTTAACGTCATTTTCCCAAATTTGAAGACACCTGGAACCCTAAGCCCCAAACCCCACTAAACCAACAAACACTTGTATTCAGGGCTTCAGGTCATTCTGGCGAGCAGTTTGCTGCGGCTTGAGACTGTTGGCCGCGGTGAGCTGTAGTCCTGGCTTCGCATGCTACCGTCCCACTACTACTAATGCTACTACTACTACTACTACTCCTACTACTGCTACTACTACTACTACCACTACCACTACCACTACCACTACCACTACCACTACCACTACTACTACTACTACTACTACTACTACTACTACTATTACGACTACTACTACCACCACTACTACTACTACTCCTGCTGCTGCTGCTACCACTACCACTACCACTACCACTACCACCTACTACTACTACTACTACTCCTACTACTCCTACTCCTGCTGCTACTGCTACTGCTACGATTGCGACTACGACCACGACGACGACGACGACTACTACTACTACTACTACTACTACCACGACTACTACTACTACTACTACTACTACTACTACTACTACTACTACTACTGCTACTACTACTACTACTACTGCTACTACTACTAAACTACTACCACTGCTGCTGCTGCTGCTGCTGCTACTGCTACTGCTACGGCTACGGCTGGTGCTACTGCTACTGCTACTGCTACTGCTGCTACTACTACTACTCCCACTCCCACAACCACTCCCACTCCTCCTCCTGCTCCACTACTACGACTACGACTACTGCCACTACCACGACTACGAGTAGGACGACTACGACTCCGACGGCGAGGACTTCTACGACGACTACCACTACTACCACTACAATTACTATCACGACTAGTNCTCCGACGGCGAGGACTTCTACGACGACTACCACTACTACCACTACAATTACTATCACGACTAGTAGCACTAGCACTAATACTTCTGCTACTGCTACTACTACTACTACTACTACTACTGCTACTACTGCTACTACTACTACTACCACTACTACTACTACTACTACTACTACTACTGCTACTACTGCTGCCACTGCTACTACCACAACTGCTGCTACTGCTGCTACTGCTATTGCTACTGCTACTTGTACTGCTACTGCTACTGCTACTACTACCACTACTACTACTACTACTCCTACTACTACTACTGCTACTACTACTCCTGCTCGTGCTCCTATTGCTTTTGCTAGTTACTGCTACTGCTACTACTGCTTGTACCGCTACCGCTACTACTGCTACTTCTGCTCCTGCTACTGCTCCTAGTGCTAGCGCTTTTTTCAACTGCTGCCACCGCTGCTACTGCTACTGCAGCTGCGACTGCTACTGCAGTGACTGCGACTGCTACCACTACGACGACACGACTGGGACGACGACTGCCACCGCATACGAGCATGTACTAACCGAACCTGTTACGTGCGACCACCTGCCATCTACTATGATCTACTACTTACGACCTGGCACCTGGTGCCACGACTACTGCTACTGCTACTCCTTAAAGCACTGGGATTTTAAAATGCCACTAGCCCTAAGCCCTCAATCCCAAACCCCTACACCACAAAGACCACAAAGAGCCCCTAAACCCTAAACCCAAAAGCCTAAACCCTAAACCCTGAACCCTAAACCCTGAACCCTAAACCCCAAAGCCTAAACCCCAAGGCCCCTTAGCCCACAAGGACCCACAAAGCCCCTAAACCCTAAACTTTCCCCCATAAACCAACCCCCAAACCCCTAAACCCTAAACCCCCAAACCCTAAACCCTAACCCCTAAACCCTAAACCCCTAAAGGTGGCCGTCTGGCTCGATTGGGTTCACCGTGGGCGGCTCTATGGCGAGGCCGTGGCTTGGCTTTCGTACTTGGAGGTTCATGGGTAGTTATAAGGGTTCCTTTAAGGGTCCCTTTAAAGGGATCTATAGGGATTCTATAAGGGTATAGGGTTTAGGATACATGGGTAGTCATAAGCGGGATTATAAGTGGGGGGTAACTATAATTATAACCCACATTAGGGGGCTTATAACACCACTTATAACTACCCATGAACCTCCAAGTAGTTTCCGAAAGGAGCACAGAAAGGCCCGGAACGGTGATCTGCTATACTTTGCTCACTATACTATACCTAGACTCTACTAGACTATACTACACTACACTTTACCATCCTGCACTAGAGCTATATACCAAGCTGCTTAAACTGTACTATACGAAATATGCTAGAGTTTTGGGGCGATCAGGTTTGTTTAACGTGTTTCGTGTGTTGTTGATCGTCTAAACCTGGTTTGTTGAACGACCAGCTTTCTTTGTAATGTCTTTTTACGAACTCATGGTAGGGATCAGCCTAGAACGGAAGACAGCATAGCCGTTTGGGATTGAGCAGGGCTGGATCCAAATGTAGTACATGTACTGAAACCCTGGATCGCTCCTTTTTTACGCCGGGAGTTCTGCTTAGATTCTATTCAGAGAATGCTTCTTACTATCGCTCGAAAGCACATAGTGCATTTCGGTGCGACTCAGGTGCTGACAGATTTGCTGTGTGTGGACACAGATCTTTTCCAGGAGGTGGGCCTTTGAAGCCAGCGACATGCGGGCAGGTTTGTCACACAGCTGGCTCTGTGTGTGTGTGCGCGTTCGAAAAACTTCTCGTTGCTAAGGCTTCAGAGAGAATATGTAAGTGGCAGTCCTCATGCTACGTTCTTTGCGCTGTCGCTTGCGTTGAGATGCGTGTTGCTGTTGTTCCTGTTAGTAATCACTGGTGCTGCTGCTTCTGGCATTCATTGATTTCTGGCAACTGCTAGTGGTAACGAGAATGCAGTGTTCTTGTTTTTCATGTTTAAGTGTATCGTTGTCACACGTGTTCTTAATGTTGCTATGAGGAGTGATATAGCATTGTCGTTGTTGTGTAGCCAGCTTCTGGTAGAGTCGTAGAGCACGGGAGATTTCTGAATCCCTCTTGGTGTGCTGCTGCTTCGACCGTTGGATGCCTCCAGCAAACCATTGAACCCAGAGACTCCAATATCCCTTAATGAAGGAATATACCTTAAATTATACTTGGGATCTTTGGTATAATTTAAGGTATATTCCTTAATTAAAGGATATTCGAATCCCCTAAAAGCTAAAACCCTGTAGACCCCTTAAAGGAACCCTAGGTATTCCTTGATTAAGGGGGTATTGGAAGCCTCAAGAGCCCGGCCCCACTAGCGGAAGTCCGAATGGCCCGGCAAAACATCCCGTTCGAGTTTCGTACTATAGGGGGCCTCTATAGTTACCTACAGTGTTCGTTTAAAGCGATCTATATAAGGGTTACTATAAGGGATATTATAAGGGCTCTGTGATATAGGGGCCGTTATACTTACCTATACTATCTCGGGCGGTTCCTTATTATAGTTATAGTATAATATACACCAAACCCCATTCTAATTAGTAAGGCTGCTATGTTACGGTTCCTGCTCTTTGCAGGTGATGCGCAAGAGTGTCTTGCTCAAGGACGGACTCCAGGTTTCTGCATCAATATCAGGGTGCAGGGATGCCAAGAGCAACAGCGTATTTTGTTTCGTGTCTAGCTCAACCCATCTGCATATCCACTAGCTGCAAACTCTAACAAAGTAAAGTTGCCGAATTCCTCCTGGCTTTCCCAGATTGTCGATGCAAGTCTCTTAGCGTCCGTTTCAAGTAGTACTACCCGTGATGAGGGTTGCTGATTGTAGTTCTACTATAATGTCTAATTATGAAGGCCCTTGTATGAACGGAGTAGGCGAGGTTGGAGCCTGTGGTGGTTCGAGGAGTCACAGGCTGATCCATGGAAGGACACAACAATAACTTTTGGAAGATTCAGAAGGTGGCGATGTAGTCTGCGGTGTTCCTGGTTCTCTGACTAAGAGGCCTTACACAAACCCTAAACCCCTAAACCCCTAAACCCTAAACCGTACAGACTATGTTGGTTGAAGTTTCGGTTTTTGCCAGGACATTCGCCTCTATGCCCGACTCTTCGCCCTCCGTGCAATACGGATAGGCGTGCAGAATGGGTTTAGGGTTTAGGGGTTTAGGGTTTAGGGTTTTAAGGGGCAGGCCTTCACAGAGGGGCTTGTTGAGCTTCAGGCCAGTAGATACAGCAGAGTTCCCAAATCGCCACAGAGTCTTTGTTACCCGCTGGGTTTCTATCAGGTTCTATCAATGCACGCCACTTACCGGGACAACAAGCCACGATGAAAATTGACATTGACATGATGTTTGGGGGCATAATATACTATAGCTATAGTAAGGAACTCCAAACTAGAATTGGGTATTGTCTAGGCCGCTATGGCATGTCAGTTTCGCTTGGGCTGCACAAACAAAGCTGTCCCGCAGCTGGCGCTCATCAGAACAAGAATTTGCAAAGTACTCTAGGGCCCTTAATAATTACCTATCCTATTTTGGGGATTCCTTATTAGTACAAGTAGAGTATCAGTGCTTGCGTTTCAAGTTGCGGGGCAGTCGTGAAACTGACAGGAGTTAAGGGTTCTGTACTTGCATGGTTATGAAACCCGTGCACCCTAAACCCCTAACCCCGAACTCTATTTCAGTATTCAGTATACGTCTAAGTGAATTTCTAGGGTTCCAAGGGACTGAGGGCCTGGATAGGTTGTGGGGTTTTGGATTTTGGAACCTCTGCCAGGCCACCAAGGATATCTGGATGATCTCTGGTATGAGGCCGTGGGCTTGGGCTGGGTTGAAGACTTCGGGTTTCGGGCTAAGGTGGGGTAAAGCTTCTTCATTTTGCCGGCCGAGGGCCAGGACGTTAATCAGACACCCATTAAGCCTTAAATGCGAACACCCTACACCGCGGGATTCCTAGGCCCTTTACAACCCTATAAACCTTCATCGTCACAATGCAAATGCGCAGCAGCTGCAGCTATGGCCCGTCGGCCTACATGTTTAGATACCCCGGATCTAGTCGCAAGCTCTCCTAATATAACCCTAAACCTCACACCCTAAAGCTCTAAAGCCTATAAGTCCTAAAGCCTATAAGTCCTAAAGCCTATAAGTCCTAAAGCCTATAAGTCCTAAAGCCTATAAGTCCTAAAGCCTATAAGTCCTAAAGCCTATAAGTCCTAAAGCCTATAAGTCCTAAAGCCTATAAGTCCTAAAGCCTATAAGTCCTAAAGCCTATAAGTCCTAAAGCCTATACGTCCTAAAGCCTATACGTCCTAAAGCCTATACGTCCTAAAGCCTATAAGTCCTAAAGCCTATAAGTCCTAAAGCCTATAAGTCCTAAAGCCTATAAGTCCTAAAGCCTATAAGTCGATTTCGGATATTCAGGATTTCGGATATTCAGGATTAGCCTATAAGTCCTAAAGCCTATAAGTCCTAAAGCCTATAAGTCCTAAAGCCTATAAGTCCTAAAGCCTATAAGTCCTAAAGCTCTCTGATATTCCAGGAGGACACAATCCGAGAGATTTCCTTCTTGGCTTTGCAAGGTGGCCTTGAGGCCAAACACATCGGGGGGGGGGGTTAAGGTTTAGGGTTTAGGGTTTCAGGTGTTTAGGGTTTAGGGTTTTGGGGTTTAGGCTTTAAGGTTTAGGGCTTAGGGTCTTAGGGTACAGAGCTCAAGGCTTATAGGGTTACAGCAACAAGGATCCTACAGCTTGGGCCCTATTTAGAGATTTGAGGGCCCATCTGGGATTTTTTTTTGCCGGTTGCTTGCCTGTTGTTGTTGCTTACATGCTCGGCGCCTATTTTTTAACGGTGACTATCACAGAAGGCGGATTGCTTACCAATATTATTCCTCTGGGTTCCTTCTTATATCTGTGCTAGACTCTGCTGCTAGACGACAACCAGACACCCCGTTATCATGACTGAGGCCCCTCAAATTGCTATGTTCACTTTAACAATCGTGCAGCTTTGAGAGCTGAATCGTCGTGATCATGGTCGGCTTCCTCCTACCCATCATCAGTATCACCAGCGTCCTATTTAGGAGTCCTTGTAGCAGCAGGGACAAAGGTTTGGGTTTCTATATAAGGCTCCTGTGTGTCATCATCGTCATCAACATCATCCATTTTATAGCCAGTCTCATGTCCGCTATCACCATCACTTGGGCAATCAGCACCTAACCAGAAATCTTGTAACTTGTCATCATCATGTCATTTTTCTCTCCTTCGCCAAGACCGCACCATGGCCATGACCAGCAGAATCAGATCATCATCACGCCAAAACCCACCATCATCAGCATCCTTCTCGTCGTCATCATCAGTACCACCATCATGAAAATGAATGTTCCTTATTATCTGCTTCTTCTTCATCACCATCAAAGTCTACGTCTTCATGGGCAAGAACATCATGACCGTCATGAACGCGTGCACACTCACATCAAGCTCTAATGTGCCCATCGCGGTTCTCCAGCTGGAATCTTGCCTGAGTTGGCCACGAGCTCAAATCCAGGCATGATGTTTTCAAATCTCGTGTGATCGTTTATGACCGCCAGCAACAAAGATGTTGGCATCGTCACCGCGACGACTCATTGCATTTCCACTGATGAACAGCGACCATTGCTAATATTTCTGTTTATGTGGGAAGGCTTTTTGTCATTACAGGATGCGCTTTGCGCGGACTTTGAGTTTGAAGTAGGTCAGCAGGCCATGAAACCAGGATAAGGCTTTCCAGTGGCCCGAGAGCAACAGGCCATGCTTTTCGACAGGTTGAGTTAATTTCTTTCGAGGGGCTGGATGGGTGCTGGGGTTAAGGGATTGTGTGCGTGGTGAGCGTTTGACACACATTCACATCCCCACGTGAGAAGGCATGCTTCAAGCTTCCATCAGACATCCGCCGCCACAGGCCACCGTGAGCTCTCTGGCAGGAGGGCGCACCCTGGCTGCAGTAGGCTCTCCAAGCTCCCATTTTCCTCAGAATACCTTTCCAGAACTCGTCAACCTTAAACCTTAAAACCCCTAAACCCCTAAACCCTAATCGAAGTGTGTTTGGCTCTTTGGAGTGTGGCGAGGTCAGGATTCTCCGTCTCCGCAAGCGATACTTAGACCCGACAGCTTTTCACACTGAGGAATTACCACTGCCAGTGTCTTCAAAGTGTGGAAGGCACACACGAAAGGCCACTGGGCTGCAAGAGCATGTGCGACATTGCAGGAATAGCTAGGGAAACTAGGAGTGGTAATTTGCAGTGATAGTATTCAAAACCATTCTACGCTAGGCTCTTCAGTTTTCCGAAGAAGTACGGAGTTCCGAAGATTGCATCACCAGACTAGCATCATCATCACCATCCTCATCACAGGCTTCAGGCAATCAGCTAATATAGGGGCCTAAATGATTACCAGTAGTATTTTGGGGGGTTCCTTATTATACTTATAGTATCATGTACCCCAACACTCTAAACCAATTATTAAGGCCCCTACAATAGAGACGAACTCGAACAAGCACGAATGTTTCTGCTCGAGAGCAGACTAGTACTCTGGATATCCCTAAGGGACCGACGAATCAGGTACTTCGGTTGAGGATAGTGTCGGATAGTGGTTATGCAGGTTAGTACTTGGGAGAGGATTCTTGGGAACTTGGGTCATGTTTGGCCGACATACAAAAAATTGAGGAAAAATGACCATCAAGGGCATTGATGTGCAGCTATGACAGAAGAGACTTTACACAGAATAGTCGCCAAACTTCAGTTCGATCTCATCTGGGTCATAACAGCTCCTATGAAGTTCAGAATGAGCACTGGGCACGGATACATGACAATAAGCCGGACGTGAGAGGAACCTTCCTCAAGAAGCCTCGCACGTTCCTGGGCCGCAGGTATTGGGCATTTGTCTAAAGAACGTGCTGGAGAGGGGTTGTTTTTATCCGGAGTTGGGCAGTCTAAGAGGAGGGGAAGTCTGCGAGCATGCCCTAGTGTGGTGAGGTGCGGTTGATCTTGGTCGGTGGTTCCAAGCGGGGCTGTTCTGAACTAGAGCTTGTCTCGGAATAGGTAGGCTCTCTAAATCAGGACATCCCCTAACTGGCTGGAGGTTGAGGAGCCTTGTTTAAGCACAGGATCATATCCCGAGTAGGCTACACGGGGACATTACTAAGAGCATACAGTATGCGCGCATGTAGTCGTCAACAACAGTCGTAGTCCCGCTGCTCAGCCGTCTCGTTTCTCACCGTCAGTCGAGGATTGTGAGGAAGGGGGCACCCGCCATCCGGTTCCATGCTGACTAAGGCGATTGTGCGCTTGGCTGCGTTTTTTCGTCCGCTGAACAATTCCACTTGCTGGAACTCAAGTTTGGGCACGGGTGCGAGAAATTCATTTGATGCCTTCGACAGGTGCCTGTTCCGGGCCGGAGCCACACGTAGCGACATGCAGCGACATATCCCCACCCGCATCGAAGACGATGTAGCTGCGAGGCGCCAGGCGCTCCAAGGGCTTCAGGCCAATACCGGAACGGCTCCGACTGCTAAAAGACGAGGGCGCTGGCTGCGGAAGAGATGTAAAATGAAGTAACTACGCGAATGCTTTGATAAAGACTGGTGGAAGTTGCCATGCCTTCATCGCTCAAGGCAGCTGCGCCT
Source organism: Symbiodinium sp. clade A Y106 (assembly GCA_003297005.1). Classification (NCBI taxonomy): domain Eukaryota; class Dinophyceae; order Suessiales; family Symbiodiniaceae; genus Symbiodinium; species Symbiodinium sp. clade A. Next base: position 19,854 of record BGNK01005380.1, read on the forward strand.
TCGGACCCAGGCAATGTTTAGTGAGAGTGGATGAAGGAACCCTAGCGTGGCGTGATGAGAGTCATTCTGCACGGCTGGTTTGGGATTCATCCACTCCCATTGAGGAGCAGGTCAGACGTTGCGCGTCTCGAGGTTGGGCGAACCGTCACCAGCCAAGTAAGCCTGCAGCGCGACGCACAGACCCGCACTTAATCATGAAACACCTCCAGGCTGTTTTCTTCGTTTGTCGCCAATTTGTAACAAGCTGGTCCTCAGGTTTGTGCTGCTACTCTTTGTGCTATTCTTGCTGCCTCAGTGGTTCTCTTCGTCGTATTTTCGTGCTATTCTGTTGAGCATCCTTGGTACTAGTGTAATGTTTTTGCGGCTCCACCACCACAGCTCTCACAGTGCAATTCTGACTGGTTTGAATTTCCCCAAGCCGCCGCCGTCGTAGCCGTAGTAGTAGCAGCAGCGGTGGCAGTAGCAGTAGCAGTGGTTAGTGTCGTAGTAGTAGTAGTAGTAGTAGTAGTAGTAGTAGTAGTAGTCGCAGAGTAGTATAGTAACATAGTCGCGTCGTGGTCGTAGTCGTAGTGGTAGTCGTCGTCGCGACAGCAGCAGCAGTAGCAGCAGCAGCAGCAGCAGGAGGAGCAGTAGCAGTAGCGGGAGNGCGAGGAGCCAGCAGCAGGAGAAGGAGCAGGAGCAGGAGCAGGAGGAGGAGCAGGAGGAGGAGTGGTTGTGGGAGTGGGAGTAGTAGTAGTAGCAGCAGTAGCAGTAGCAGTAGCAGTAGCAGTAGCAGTAGCAGTAGCAGTAGCAGTAGCAGTAGCAGTAGTAGTAGTAGTAGTAGTAGTAGTGGTAGTAGTAGTAGCAGTAGGACGAGTAGTAGTAGTAGTAGTAGTAGTAGTAGTAGTAGTCGTAGTGGTAGTGGTAGTGGTAGTAGTAGTCGTCGTCGTCGTAGTAGTAGTAGGAGGAGTAGTAGTAGTAGTAGCAGGAGTAGGAGTAGTAGTAGTAGTAGTAGTAGTACTAGTAGTAGTAGCAGGAGTAGTAGCAGGAGGTAGTAGTAGTAGCAGTAGTAGTAGTAGTAGTAGTAGTGGCAGTTACCAGTGGGGGTTCGCAGAAAGGGTCTGTCTTCGTGGGTGTATCAACTTACCCTTACAATGCCTTACGAAGCCCTTAGAGCAACCTTATACTATCCTAAACTCCTAAACCCGCAACCCTAAGCCCCAACTTTCATGATGTACTTTCGGACATCGGGTTTGTGCCAGAATGGCCGGATCCTCGGCCTCATAAGCGGAGTGGACCTCCCAGTGAGCTCCTAGAGAGAACCCTCCAGATGTGCAGGACTGAAGTGTTTAGGGCTCTCCTTTGTTTTACACGGCGCACGAACCGCCATGGAGGAAATGAATCACCGTTCCCAAGAAGCCGAGGGGTTCCATAAGTTTTGATGCACCATGATTCGCAGCAATTCTGCCTGGGGCTGCGCTCAGGAATTGGCAGAGGATCATGGCAGAGAATCATTAAAGGCTTCTGGCAGCAGAAGGTTCAACACTGCGACAGAACTAGCGGTGATGTGGTGGTGAGGCCGGTGACGAAGGGGGTCCTGGCCTTCAAGAGGGTGGTGATGACAACCTTGATAATGTGATGACGCGGACGACGACGACGACGACGATGGCCATGACCATGACGCTGCTGATGATGATGATGATGATGAAGGTGGTGGTGTTTGCTGATGGTGACGATGAGGGTGAGGGTGATGGTGGTGCTGATGCTGATGCCGGTGATTGCTGCTGATTATGATGATGGTGACGGTGATGATGACAATGATGATGGTGATGAGGAGGAGGCGAAGGACAGCGATGACAGCGACTCCAACAGCAAGAATGCGCACATTTAGTCATGTCAGCGACGTAGGCGGTCTAGGGCGTCGGAGTTTAAGGGTCTCACGCAGCCCCAGGATTCAAGGCTGTTCCCGAAGATGGAACGATTTTTCCGTAGGAGCGGCTCATGTCGGAACTGCAGCAAGTTTGCTGCATTTGCACCTTCAACGCGCCAATGCCCAGTTCCAAGCAGTTGACCCACGTCGTGAGGCCCTCACCCCCGCTAAGGTTCTGGAGGGAAGGGACAGTGCGTCCGGGCAAGCCTGCAGAATGAAGGTGGAGCAGCACAGCTTGCCGGAAAAGCAAGTGAAAAGCGGAGTAGTCGAGAGATCGTGCGAGACCTTGACTGAGGCTCAGCGGTGCTGCTCTCGAAAGCTTATCTAATTACTTATGTTCGCCGCCAATGCCGAATCGAGGGATCTTCCTGAAGGGAAGATCCTCTCAGGATTATTGGGTTCTTGCCAGTCAGAGCCGTGATTGGGCTATAATTTTTATCGGTAGCATCATGTTTTCCTTGTTATCGTAAGATTCAGTTAAGTTCCTGAATTAACAAGAACCCAGTAAAGTGGCCAGAGCAATGCAGGGCACCGCCCAAAAGGCCCCTTGTGAGAACTGCACCTGACAGGCTCGGACAAATCGCGTGTGCTTGGAAGCTCTTTTGCTTGAGCTTCCTGCTGTCCTACAGTTTAGGGCTTTATAGGGTCCAGGGTACAGACATGTTTGGGATTAGGGAAGACGATCCTGGGAGTGCTTGAGAACCCTGCACCTGCTGGGACTTCGGAAGTAAGGAAAGCCCATCTCTCGCAGCTAAAGACTCTTAAGACCAGGGTGCGGACAGGAGATAATAGGGGGCGCTAATACTTAGACTACTTAGACTAGGGTTTGGGAGTAGAGTACATGATGTATCCCTGAGCAAACGTAGCAGTATTTTTCAGACTTATACATTGCCGTGGGATCCTGGCGCTAGTCTTTCGTGTAACAGATTCTGCGATTTGTCGATAGGTTTAGGGTTTAGGGTTTCGCTAGTCTTTCGTGTAACAGATTCTGCGTCGGGTTGTTTGTGGCCTCTAGGATGTGGCGGCTCGGCTTCGGCTAATGTATAAGGGTCGGAATAATCACCTATATCATTCCTTGGGGTTCCTTATTTGTATATAGTATACACTATAAAGCAGCTCAACACCTTAGTCTAATGACTAAGGCCCCTATATTACAAAGTTCAGTGGCGTGTCTTCTGTGTTCATGGCTCAGTAGAAGGGCATAACCCGGACTTTGACATGCTGAGTTTAGGGGTTTAGGGTTTCGGGGTTTAGGGTTCAGGGTTTTAGGGTTTAGCGACCTAAACCCTAACCCTGTATTGCCAGCAGCACTCTAAACCCGATTCCATGAAGCGGGACTACCGAAGCTTCAGCATCTCATCGGAGACGCTTTGGGAGAACCGAAGCGGAACCCCTGACACCTACCTGAAACCCGCACAGTATGTAAAGTAATGGTCCCACACCTATAAACTGCCATTATTAAACATACTTTTGGGGTCCGGGTAAAGATCATTCAACCAGGCTCTCGAATCCAGAGCCAGAGAGTGGTGCTTGGCATCCGGAAGGCTCTCCTGAACCCTGAACCTGTAAACTAAAACCTCAACCCTACACCTAAATACGATTGCAGATATATACATATACATATACACATAGACATATACATATACATGTACACACATTTTCCTATGTATCCATATCTGTATGTATACACAGACACATACTGTAAATATATATATATACACATACATACATACATACATATAGAGCATTGTAGCCCCAAACCCTGAACTTGAAACTCATCCATCTTGGCAGCCATGCCGCAGCGAAATGCGCCGCCTCGCAGCTACCCTCTTGGCGGCTGCAGCGGGTCAGGTCAGAGACGTTCCGATAGCTTTAGGGTTTAGGGCATGCTGTCCAGCTTCAGGCTGTTTGGTATAGGGTTTTGGGGTTTAGGCTTCAGCCCTTTTGAAATTTCAACTTGCTCCCAAATGGCACCCTCTGTGCCTATGCAACCGGCTGCATACGTTTTGAACATGTTCGGATTCCTGTATAGAAAACGCATGGCTCCTCTCTCTGGCGAGGATGGTGTATGGCTGTTCCGCTACTTCATCGAGCGGACCCTTCGGCATTGTTCGTTGCTTCACGTTCTTAGGATTCTCAGGCATGAAAACAAGTTGCATGGTTAATCATTAGTTTGTTGTCAGTTGCAGGTTTAACCTCCGCAGTCAGCTGGCTTCGACTGTAGGGGTTTAAAGGTCTCTGGAGCTACTTTTACTGTGGGTTGTTCAAGGCGGAACTTTCAACACGCCTGAAAGCTGACGAGACCTTGCACAAAACAGCTTGTGTGTTTCGAGGTGTAGAGCTTTGCGGCTTAGACTTTCAACAGAGTTTCAGTACTCGCAATCTGAGTCTCAGTAATTACTTGACCAGCGCCCTTGCTGCACTACTCTCTTCCCCTAAGCCCTAAGCCTCAAAACCCTAAACCCCAAAACCCTAAACCCCAAAACCCTAAACCCCAAAACCCTAAACCCTAAACACCTAAAACCCTAAACCCTAAACCCCTGTTAGAGTTTTCCCTTCAGGATGGACTGTCGAATTGGAACCGGCGAGGCCGCGATTGCTTCTTTGCTCTTGCTCGACTCAGGCTTCGTGGATGTAGACGGGGAGTTTAGGGTTTAGGGCAGCCTGCAGGTTGGATTAGGACTTTGAACTCAGGCCCCTATGGCTTAGCAACTGGAGCTTCTTGTTTCAGAAATCTCCGTACGAGCGGCTTCCAGAGACATGCACTATCGAAGCTACAGGCGTGTTGTGACACGACCGATGGTGAATGCAGAGTGCTATTCTGACTTGTAGATGCTATGCTGCCAGCTGCATCTCGAGGATATGCTGTGGGATGACTTGGCAGCGCTACTTCGCCGCAGTCATGCGGAGAGCAGAAGCATCTGCAAACAACCCATTTTCCGGTGCAAGCATATTCTCCATCAGGTACCCTAAACCCTCAGCCCCTAAACCCTAAACCCTAGCACAGGGTTGCCCCCTGGACCGACGTTACCCAAAGCATTTGCAAAGCCCACGCCAAGCCAGCACACGCACTTTCACAATGGTGAGATGATCAGTTCTTCTCACGACATGCAGGGCAGCAGCTGCAGGAACGACAATAATCAACATTATCGTCATCACCATCACCACCATCACCATCACTACCATCTTTAAATCAGTATTGTCAGAATGATCATCGTTGTCATATTATCATCATGGCTAGCATAAGGACCGTCATCAGCATCTCCCCAGCACGGTGTCTATCCCGAGGCCCCAGCATGGCTTCGCTTTATCATTGCCGTCGTCGTCGACCCGAATCATCTAGTGACAGGCGCCGTAGAATCATCAACAGCAGAAGCAGAAGAACCATCAGATGTAGCGTCATCAGATTAGGCTCCAGCTGCTGTTGCAAAGAGCAAGACCGCAACCTCATTCCATTTCAATTCTCCTTACCTTCCTGCTGGTGCTGCTGCTGCTGTTGGTGGTGAGACCATTGCAACACCAAGGCCGCCACACCCGCTACCGCTACGACTAATTACCACTTGCTATGATTACTCCGTCTTGCGTTCTTGTTGGTCGCTAGAGGCTGCAAAAGAAACAGCAGGCTTGCCTGCGCTCAGGTATCTGGCGCAGCCGAAGGCACAGACACGGCGAGAGCTCTGAAAGTGTAACAGGAGATTTTAGTGGGTAGTATAGGGTATTTTGCATGTATTTACTCCTGCTTGCTTTGCAGAGTCCTCTGACCCTTACGCAGTGACTTTCCTACGGCCCCCAACACGGAGCCAGAAATATCAGTAATTATATGGTCCCTTTTGGGGTCCCTATCGTGATACGGCACCTAAAAAGGGACATTAATTTTGACAACTACCCATATGACTCATCTACAGCAGGCCTTTAGTCAAGGCGAACCCCTAAACAGACGAGTCGGTCCATGACCCTAAACCTCTAAACCCCTAAACCCCAAATCCTAAACCCCTAAACCCTAAATCCTAAACCGCTAAATCCTAAGCCCCTAAACCCTAAACCGTAGTAACACCGGGCCACTGCTTAGACAGAGTGGCTGCGCCAGGTGCCATCGCCACAGCGCATCGCCATCATGAGCTCCACGCTGCAGGACCCTCGATGCTGTAGAAGACACGTGGGTAATTTAGAGCTCCTTTCCGGGGTCCTGGTTATAAAGGTGCCGTACTATATTGGAGGACCTCAAACGGGACCCTGATTTAGAGAACTGCCCATGGGTTTGCATGGGTTACTGTGGTGGCAACCGGAGACAGGTGGAGGATGATTTGTTTGCGCAAACCCGAAACCCCACAGGGCTAAGCCCCAAATTCAAACCCTAAACCCTGAACTGCGAACCCGACCCACAACGGTCCAGAGCCGCAGGATGTATTGCTGCCTTTCGGTGTGGCGCGGATCACAGCATGCATCGTGCAATCTCCATAGTATCCATACGGTTGATGATATAAACTCTATATTACCCATAATAAGGAATATACCATAATTCCCACAGTCTAGGGTCATTAAGGTAATGCAGGATTTATATCATCAACCACAGTCGCAGCAATGTCTAATCTACATTCTTGCTCCGTTGCCAAGAGCAGTAGCGGTCATCATCACAGTTGAGAAAGTATGCGACTTTGACAAGATAACAGCCGTCCTCGCCACACTCGCCTGTGTTATTGTCGTCGTAGTTAGCATCAGCCTCGCCATCATCATCATCAGCCGCGCTATCATCGTAGCCACATTGACAAGCATCGCATCATCCTTGCTTATTATACTGTTAGCACAAGACTCGTGGGTAGCACGTGTGTAAGTACTGGCACCTGAAGCTACGAACAACACGACATGTAGCTACATGGCATTTTGGGCCCCTAGAAGCGCCGCCATCGCTTCAGATGAACCCTTCTAGGGCCCATCCGGGATTGGCAAACTCCGCAGCCCAGACCTGCTAGCTGAGGGCAGTTCTCCTGGGACATTCAGCAAGAAGTAGCAGCGGCTCACGTGAATGTGGTCTGGTTGATGCAGATACCGTATGCTGTAGATGTATCGGGGCGGTTTATACAATAAAGAACACTAAGCATCGAGGCAGATCCGACTGTGGCACTCGGTTGTGCCCTGGGGACCAGCGCGGCGCTGCAGGCCCTCCGAGACCTCTGTCCTGCTCAAGGGATCGATCCTCCTTGTAGGTTTTCTTGGATCTCATTTCGGTGTTATAGGGGCTTTACTTGGAGGATTAAGGCTTACTTGTAGATTAAGGGCTTAGGCGGTTGGCAGTTTCGGGATTGGTCTTGGGGGGTTGGGATTGAAGGTTTTGCGGATATCTCGAAAGGGGGCCTTGGTAATATAGAGGCCTTAACAATTGACTGCACTATTTTGGGGGCTCCTTACTATAATTATAGCAACTATATAGTACAATGTGCCCCGAAACCTTATTCTAATTATTAAGGCCCCTAATATAGAGCCCTGATAGTGGCCCTTTTCGTACCCCCTTTAAAGGAACCCTTCAAAGGAACCCTATTCTAATTATTACGGCCCCTACATTACAGATCAATGGCATAAGGATGCGGTCACCGTGGGCTCAAGGGTTGCAGACTGATTGCTGGTCTTCAGCTAAATACTTCAAGACGCAAAACATATACATACATAAATACACATACATATATGTATTTAATCATGTATTTGCTTGTTTATACATGTATGCATATAGACATATATTTATATTTGTATATACACACATACACATATACATACATGTTCTAGAAAGTAACACATCATGTACAGCATAGTGTACACTGTAAAGGTATACATACAGCATCAAAAATACAAGGTGTACAAGATACTAGTGTATGATGCATAATACATCATATGTGTTATATAACTCTTGTAACTAGTATGGAATACGCAACATATAGTGGCACCATGTGGCACCATGGATCGTACTTAATCCATAATGGGTTGTATACAACATATCTTATAAAATGTATAATCTCAAATGCTTAATGTGCAACAATATTGTAAGAATATAATATATATATATATATATATATATATACATACAGATATTTTGATGTGTTTCACTATGTACTGTAAGATCATGTAGCATGCGCATGATCTCTGGAACCTTGGTATGCAGTTATACTAAAATCTTCCCCAACACCCCATGCTAATTGTCCATGCCTCTATCTTGAGCAAACCAGAAACCCTAGACACCTAAACCACCAAACGTTAAATCCTACAAACATAAACAGTTCAAACCCTACCCCTAAACCCCTCCAGCTTTGGTCCAGGAGTTGGCAACAGCTTGCGCCAGCGACTGATCCGGGAGTGGGGGGTGCTTCGGGCTTTAGGGGTTTAGGGTGTAGGGAGTTTAGGGGTTTAAGGCTTACATGCTGCCCAAACAACCTCGCGTTTTAAGGAAGTATATATGAAAGCATGTCAAGGAACCCTACAATCATAGGCGTGTTGGGCTTTAGAGTTTCGGGTCAGGTTTAGGGTTTGCAGCCTTCGGTTTCGTGATTTGCATTCAGGCTTCGAGCTCAGGAGTAAGGGTTTAAGGTTTAAGCTTAGGGTTTAGGGTCTAGGATTTGAGGTTTACGGTTTGGAATTTAGGCTGAGGGTTTAGGGCATAGGGGTCGTCATTTGGTCTTTGGCAACAATATTTGGTGCAAGTGTTACTGTTACAGGCACCAATTTTGTGAAAGGTGCTACATGACAGTGAGTTGTGCCAAGCAGCCGATTCTTTGTTCTACCCTCATACAGACTCGTTAGTGTATTTCAGTATATCATACACCACAGTATGATACCATATAGTATCATGTCTGCATGTACAATGTTTTGTAATACCCTTACCTCTAACGGGAACAGGAACTGACGGTGTTGCCTTAGCACCATCGCTGCCCTAGTTCTGAGTTCAAGCTGCTTGCCTCGTCACTGTTGTGACTAAACAAGACTGGCTCGGGAATTGAGAAGAGACTCAGCTCCTTGTGGTTCCATTGAGTTGTGGGTGGGAATTTCAAGACTCCCTAAACCCAAAAACCCTTAACCCTAACCCCAAAAACCCTGAACCCCTAAACCCTAAACCCAAGACTCCTAAAAACCCTAAACCCCTAAACCCTAAACCCAAGACGCCGTCGCAGTCCATGAGGTGGATCTTTTGGGTGGCCGCTGTGTGCAGCGAGGGCTCAGGTGCCTGATCCAGCCCAAAGACCGGGAGCCTTCGCAGTTGCATGCCCCAATATATATATATATATATATAGATAGATAGCAGTAATAATAACAGTGATGATCATCATAATTGCTAGTAGCAATAGTCATTCATAATAATAGTAGTAAAAACGACGAATATGTATACATACATATCTAGTTCTGCCGATATTTTGAGGAAGACCAGTACATGCTGCAAGCGTGATGCAGGCTGCTCCACTTGTCGAAGCTTTTCATGCTTTTCCAGTTCAACGATTTCGGCGCATGGTTTAGCCATTCACGCTGGAGCTGGCCTCAGCGATTTGCCTGCCTTGTAAGATATGGACTTTAAAAATTAAGAAAATCTGATGAAACCTAAAGCTTCTTAAAACCCTTATCCCCGCTATGAAAGCCGTTATGCAATAGGTAGATACACAGATTGCTTGTTTGCTTGCTTGTTTGCTTGCTGGCTTGATACTTGTACATGTATGTACGTATGTGTATATATATATACACACACTATACCATCATATACTAATATACAACTTGCAACTAGATTTCAGTATATTATACATTTGCACTGGTGTTTGGTAGACCCCGTGTTCCCGCTGCACTATCTCAGGCAAACGGACATGCAACAGATTGCGACGGCTTCCCAGGCTCCCGCACATGCTTCAGCACTGTATATTCCAGTCTAGTCTGCTCTACTCTAGTCTTGTATTATTATGCTGCTATATTACGTGGGAGAGACCTGAGCTGGTCTCCGTATGCTTCTGGCTAGGGTCTACACATTCTGACTCTGCGGACAGTGCGACAGATGCACAGCGACTTTAGGCCCTAACCCCAAATCCCTGAACCTTGCGCCGTGAGATTCTGTTGCGGAATATTCCTTAAATCATATTAGGGATCCTACTCAATTCTGTTGCGGCTGTGAGATGGGGAGTCGCCGCCCTGCTTGGCAGGGTCTCGCGGAGCTCTCCAGGCAGGATGCGGCGGGTGGCGCCACCTTGGTCGTCAGGGGCTCTGCGGATGTTCGCTGAGATTGGTAGAAGAGTCTGTACTATAGGGGCTTGAACAATTACCTATAAAATTTTGGGGGTTCCTTATTATAGTATAATGGGGCTCAAAATCCTATTCTAATTATTGAGGCCCCCATATTAGAGCGTTTGCTTCGCCACACCTTGACCTGCAGCGATCCAACTGGTGTTCGAAGCACTCTTCAGAAGGAGCACTTGCAATCTCTGAATCTGATTGACATGCTTTGTCCATGGTTTTGTTTGCTGTGATTCGCACCCATGTCTGCAGAGCAAGCATGGCCATTGTAGATGAGGGTCTACAACATTGACGGTTCTGGCCGGATGCATGATGCTGGGACCGAGTCGTCGTGTGATAAACCCTAAACTTCCCTAAGCTATAAACATTACAAGAAGCTGAAACCCAAAGTCCCACACCGTGGGCACGGCGCCAGGGAGGACCTTGCACCCCAGCCCTCCGCACAAGTGATCATTAAGGCCGAGCCTGCGAACCTGCGAAATCCAAGCCTTTGCCTCAAGGGTTTGGTGTGCAAGTCGATGCAGCTGTTGCAGTTCAAGGCATCCGACCATCCGACCACAGGCTGTGTAGAACGAACCGCGCTGGAGGCTGGAACATCGGCTTGGTTACTTATTGCAACTACAACAACAGCCGGGGACTCGGAAAATGAATCTCTGGAAGGTCGCGAGCTCGACTGAGGTATAATAGCATTAGTAAGGCCTCCATATTCGCATTCTGAAGGCCCCTATGCCCCTGCATCCTTGCATTGCTTGCAGCAACTATCTGACTGTTCCATGTAGACCTAGCCTTGATATCGGTACACAGAAGCCGGGGACTGTCATGCCAGGGAATGAGTTGAGATCAAGTATAGTAACCCTAAACCCTAATCCTCCTAAACCCTAATCCTCCTAAACCCATGTTCCAACTTTCTGGGATTCGCTGTAGCCTGTGGCGGATACGAGTTTGTCCATCTCGTCGATTGGAATGCGCAGCGTCTTATAAGCCGCCTGATGAACGATGCACACGATAATTCGCACCCCAACGCAGCCAGAACTCCTCACAATGCTTGCCCAAAATTTCACCACCCCCCCCCCCCCCCACCCCTCAACCCCTAAAACCCCAAACTCCAAAAACCCCGAACCCCCCAAACCCCNACGTTCATACAACCCCCCTGATCAACGCGGCACACGATAAGTCCCCCCCCAACGCAGCCAGAACTCCTCCCAAAGCCTGCCCAAAATTTCCCCACCCCCCCCCCCCTCAACGCCTAATCCCCTAAATCCCGAAACTCCAAGACCGCTGAACCCCCAAGACCTAAACCCCAAAGCAGCTTCTTAGCTGATGCCATGGCGAAGCTGCAACCTTTCCTGGCATTCTTGTGGTGTCTTCTCGGTGCTGGCACGGAGCTCCCCGTGGTGGACCTGGTACCTGGCTCGGGTGGGTAATGCAGAGTCGGAATAATTGGTAGGGTATCATATACCCCCAACGCATTCTGACTATTCATATCATATACCCCAAAAGCCTATACCTGTTTCAAGTTCTAAGGCCCCCCGTCGTATACATGAAGATCTTCGCCCCTGCTTGTTCTGTTGCTTTTTCGGATCGTCAGTTCAAGAGCCCTCAGCCCCTGAACCCAACAAGCTCTAAACCCCTGAATCCGAAACCCCTAAACCCCTGAATCCGAAACCCCTAAAGCTCTAAACTCCAGAGTCCTGCAGGAACCCAAGCCTCCCATCTTGCGAAGCCATGCAAAGCATCTCCAACCGGGAGTGACTATTATATGTATATATATATATACAATAATATATACAGGTTTATAGAAACATATAGAAATATGCAAATATAGATATCGATATACATACAGACAGATATAGACAGATGTACAGATACATGTATATAGAAGATAGATAGGTAGAAAGATAGATCGACAGATAGGCAGATACATAGATACATGTAGATGTAGATGTGGGTGTAGATACAGATTGAAAGATATGGATACAGATGTGTGTGTGTATGTATATATATATATATGAAGGTTTAAAATGATCGATCGATCGATCGGTAGACATAGATAATATGTATGTATATATATATACATATACATATACATATGTCTATGTATATATTTTTGCACCACCTCTGACTCATGGCGCCGTGACTGTGAGGCAAAGGCGGACTGGAAGGAGCGGGCTTTGGAGGCAGCCAGGATGATATGCTGCAACGGAGGTTGAGGGTTTTGGGCTTTGGGTTTAGGGTTTTGGGTTTAGGGTATACTGTAAAATACCATTCCACATACTACACCATACGATACTATGCTGTACCTTGCGAAACTTTACCATGCTGAATCGCACCGTTCCCGCATGTGCCTATGGCCAGAGAGGCGCAGGTTTGCTGAACACATGCCATGCAGGCCTTGCAGAAGCATGCCTCCTTCTACCTGACGAACCATGGCTGCTCGTCGATGCACGAATTGGGCAAGTGCGGCTAGCTAACAGCCCCTGAATCACTAATACAGCCTCCAAGCTCTAGCAGACAGATCCCAAGACTCCTGAACCCCTCAATCCTAAATGCCCGAACCCCAAGCGCCTGAACCTCTGAACCTTAAACCACAAAAATCTGCCACCCATGCATTGCAACATATAGAACCTATATCATTACCTGCAGTCATGCAGCCTAACCGATTCTACAACCTGTTCGTGTGTATATGTGTACTGCCCTTGAATATTAACGCTAGGGTAATCTCTGGTTACAAGTAATTCACTGTATAGCATAATCTCTGCAACAGCTGATGGCAGAGCAGATCCTAAACCCTAAACCCTAAACCCCTTTGAAAAAAACCTAAACCCCTAAACCCTAAACCCTTCGGCGACGGGCCGTTTCGTGGAGTCGCATCCTTCCACGAGTCTCAGGGACTCTAGGGATTTTCGGGTTCAGGGTTTTCAGGATTTGGGATTTAGGGTTTAGAGTTTCAGGAATTCTGGTTTAGGGCTTTCAGTGTATAGGATTTCGGGTTTAGGAAATTCGGATTTCGGATTTAGGGTTTTCAGCGTTTAGGATTTCGGGTTTGAGGTTTTCAGGGTCTTGGATTTCGAGTTTAGGGCTTTCAGGGTTTAGGAGTCATCAGCCATAGTAACTAATCTGCCCTTGCAATCCCCAGGTCTTGGCGACTTTGGGCGTGGCACTGTGGGTGCAGCGTTCCAGGCGTCGGAGCGGCTTTTCGCAATGAAGGCGCGGTAAGCCCTAAACCCTAGGGTGTTCGGCCCCGAGCTCCCGTCGTTCAGGGTTTAGGATTTAGGGTTTAGGGTTTAGGGTTTACGGTTTAGGGTTCTGGGGCTCACGGCCAAAGGAGTGAGCGCGGTGGGATGAAGCAGATGTTCAGACATTTTTGGGATCTATTTTGGGTTGCATTTCTTGGAACAGCAAGCAGCACCAATGGCTCCTCCGAGTCCCGTCCGAACTCTGGTGTTAATGCAGAGGCCTCAACAATGAGAATAGGTTTTTTTTTTGGGGGGGGTCCTTATTATAATTATAATTATCACATGGTATACCCCCAAGCCCTGTTTTATTTATTAAGGCCCCTACAGTACACTTAGTATATTGTCACTACTCACCAAGCCTTGAAGTAATGACTCGTGCTACCTGCTGTTGAAGGCTTCGCAAATCATGCAGGGTCCCACAGCAGCCAGGAGTTGTCGAAGAGGGCCATCGACGCAGGCGCACCACACCGGGGAACCTCTGCGACGTGGGATTTCAGGCAGTTTGCCTCCGCAGACGGGGTAGGACCAAGTCCTGTGGTGCCATCCAGAACTGCATGCAACCGCAGCCTCGCCGGAACTAGTACCACAGTCTCACGAGTGGTTCGCTTGATAACAAACCCAAGAACCCTAAATAGCGAAACCCGAGCAGAACCCATATTATTGAACCCTCATAGACCTGTTACACAGCTCTCGTGGAGATTTCGTAAAGCCTGGGTCTCGCAAGAAGCGAAGAGGATTAAGGGTATAGGGCCTTAATATCTGGCACAGCGTTTTCATTCAAGGGCCTTATATAGGGGCCATGATACACTGGTTGGAAGATGGCCCAGTGGAATGCTCCACTCCGACTATATAGGGACTCTGAGGAAGCTCATTTTTAGATTATTCAGACCTCTTGGTCAGGCCCTCCGCCGAAGGACTTCCCGGTGGTGCGTGGATACTTCGGTGTCGGGGCAGTGCCTCAGTTGATCACTTTGGGTTGTAGTTTTGCGAGGGATTCGGGCTTAGGGGTTGTAGGGTTTAGGATTTGCAAGATGTATAAGGGAGTTTCCGAAATCGGACACTAAATAGTAGGACCCTTCTTCTAAGGACCCCACAATAAGGTACCCCCTAATTTTCGGAAACTCCCATAAGGCTTAGCCGTTTACTTTGACTTGTTTTTGTTGGGACTCATGTGTTGTTGTTTGGCCTTCACATGCGCGGTTCCGAGACTATGGCAGGGTTCTATTACCGCTCCTTGGGAGTTTCCGAATATTAGGGGTGCCTTAGTTTGGGGCCCTTCTTTTCAGGATCCTACTATTTAGGGTACTATACTGGGGTCCCCTATTTTCGGAAACTCCCACTTCTCATCGAGTTAGTTAGACGGTTCTTGGGAAGTCTGCGCAGCAAACTAATGAGGAAATCCCCAAATTAAAAGGTGAGCCAGATCAGGACTGGGACTGTCCACAAAATAACCAGGCAGCAGGACGCTTGACGTGACAGGAAGTGGTGGGATGGTTTGTTTGGGGGTTCGGGTTTGGGGTTTGAGGCGAACGAGTGATGGCTGCGCCTAAGCTCTAACCCCTAAACCCCAAACTCAAAACCGCTAAACCCCTAAACCCTAAACCCCTTTATAGAACCCTTATAGATCCCTTTAAAGGAACCCTTATGGATCCCTTTGAGGGAACCCTAAACGATACCAACTCGGAATCAAGGAATCTGGCACGAAAAGACTTCGCTTCGAGTGCAAGGCGGGCTAAGGTTTGTTCATCCTTCAACTTCATCCCTTTGACTTACCTTTGGTTAGTAGGGAATGGAGGAATGGGGTACAATTATAACTACTATTACTACCATTCTTCCATTCCCTACTAACCAAAGGTAGGTTGATGCTTGAGGAGGTGAAAGGGCTGTGGCTGTAGAGTCTTAGGGGTTTAGGATGACCAGGTTTTGAGTTTTAGAGTTTAGGGTTTAGGGGTTTTGGCTTTTGAGATGTAGCGTTGTCTCAACAACCGGGTACTACGAATAACGGAGCTGGTCGTGGCAAGAAAACTAGCCAAAAATTGAAATTCTCAATGACATTTCTCATTGACCACAGCACTTGTACACGAGCAACTCACGAGCAACTACTGCGACATGTACTCGCAATATACATTTAACATGGTTTAACAACCAGCTCTGTCAATAACGGCAGATGGAGGACTAAACGCAACCAGAGCTGCAATGCCGTGAAAAGACAGTATAGAGGCTTGAAGAACTGATTAGTAGTAGCATCCCTGATAGTTTGTATATACCTATTCCATGTTATGCCCCTGCAACGCTATTTTGTTTGTAACGGCTCTATATCACAAGTCTTGCAGGGTGCTATTTGCATAATGAACTATGGACCTCACACAGTGTGGCAGTCGAATGCTGCGGAAGACTTGCGGTACCCCGAAATTTGTGGTTTTTGACTTTAGTGTTTAGGTTGTGGTAGTTCTTATCGCTTGGTGATCGGAATTAAAACCTCAGAAGACTTTGACCCATCATACTGAAAACCTGAATACCCATCGGAATTAAAAATCGGAAGACTTTGACCCATCATACCGAAAACGTGAATGCCCCGCAACATGGCTGCACATCGGCGAAACAAAGCAAAGGCATCGGGACTCGCAAGACCAAACCCATAAACCCCGGTGAAACGCAACCCCGAAACCCCCAGTCCCAAATTAAGCCGTAAACCCCGATCCAACTTAATAACGCACCTCAAAGCCAACACGCAAGCCCGAACCCAAAGAGAGCCCAAAAATGCGCCTGAGGAAGGTCTCTCTCTGGCCGGGAGCAACCGCAGCAAAGAGCTCCGCGGGAACCTTTTTCCACAGGCCATCTATTCGGGTTACGGTTTAGGGTTTAAGGTTCTTTAGTTTGAGGCAGTCGCTTAGCATTGGCATGTATCTACTTCGGGAGAGTTGGGTTGGCAGGTTGCAACCTTCACTTGCTGATGCAGGCTGAGACAACTGTTGCAGAGCTGTGCATGCTGCAAATTTGGGTCTGAAGGCTCTCACATGAGCGTATCAGCTCATTCTGAGGAGTCAGGCAAAGACGTAGTAAAAGTAAGCAAGTGGAGCCCTCACGGATGGTGCTCCTGACCTTGACGGCTATTGCGGCCGGTGCGGCTGGTGCCGGCGTCACCTGGAGCAGGTGCCTCACGGAAATGAGCTGCAGGCAGTGTAGTGCAGTTTTCCAGTCTGCGACACGAGCTGTCTTCCGTTTGCTAACTGGCCATGTTTGCAAGACCATGGCGATGCCACGCGAGCGGCTTGATCAAGTCCTTCCTGAGCAGAGCTCTCGGTAGCCCGTGCCTCGAAGAGGCAATGGATTTGTTCCTGAAACCCTAAACCCTCAACCATGGGGGTTTAGGGTTTTGGGTTTTGTTTGTTTCTTTGGAGGTGTGGGGCCTGTCCAAGCACCCAGGTGCAAAGTTGGCAATGTGGACGTGAAGCTGTCTGGCGGTGAGCTGCACTTTGAAGTGTCAGGTGGGCGTCACATCGCGTAGAATCGATGCTGGAGCTTTGTTGGGTGCATACAGCATCAAGCAGCCAGGTGTGGAAGTCGGAAACGTGGCTCCCTACAAGAGCGCGTCTCTGCTGCGGATCACTTCGGTGATTTTCGTTGCCTGAAGCTCAGCTGGGGAAGAGTCGCTGTATACTGCAGAATACGCTTGGTTGTTCGCTTCAGTCGTTGATTTCGACGGGTATGACACTTCACCGAATACTCCATCCGATTGACAGTGCAGTCTATGTCTCGTCAAATTCCGGGTTATGCAAACCTTATCACAAGTGCATCTGCCAGCAAGTTGTCAAAGTGTAATGTTGCTCCTCATAGTCTTATAGTAATATGGTATTATGGTACTATATCTGATGTCGATTCCGGGATCAGTCGGCGAGTGATGCTTTGGATCGCTTTGGCACCTTAGGTCAACCTGAAGGATTTGGTGACATCAGGCCGGCAGCGGGATGCCCAACACTTGGAGGTTCATGGGTAGTTACAAGTGGGGTTATAAGTAGGGTAACTATACTGATAACTCATGTTAGGGGACTTATAACCCTGCTTATGACTACCCATGAACCTCCAAGCAAGCATGACCGAAGAGCTTGTGTGCAGACAGACGGCGGATACCGAGTGAGAGACAGCGGGACGAGTGAATCTGAGGATCCCGGCACATCGTCATAGAGGAGATGGCCCTGCGTGGCCTGCAGCTCACCCTTGAACAGAAGCCCATGGGCTTGGACAGTGTGGAGGAGTTTCTGCGAAGAATCGCACGCACAACGACAGAAAAGGATCAGAAGGAAGGAGTGCTTCGCATCAAGAAGATGCGAGCCCAGAGCATTGTGGTCGACTCAGTGGTCACTTCCATGTTCGGCGAGCCCGAGACCGTGTCCTTATCGGCTCCACCCATCGACATCACTGATTTCTCCCAGCCCCACGGCGCCGAGACAGCCGACAACATGATCCGGCTTTTGCTGAAAGAGATCATGCGCTCTGCTAGCCGAGCCGGGGCCCTGGGAAGCTCCTAAGAGTAGCGTCAGGGAGCCTCCTGCAACAGACCTGCACTGCACAGCCGACCCAGTATCCTGATCAAGTCTTGCCGGCATGTGGGCAGTGTCATCCGCCGAGTAAAGGTCATGCTCGACTCCTGTTGGCAGCTGAGGTTGTGTCAGATCTTGCCAAAGACAGCGCAGGCGCTGCAGGATCGCGCAAGAGCATTTCCAATGCCGGAGCTTCAACAGGAAGCACACTGCACGGAGTCGTTCAATATTCTCTTAATTCTCTTTGCTATTTATCGGCTGATGCATGTTGTTTCTTCCACCATTGGCTGCCAGCGTTCCCTTTCAAATAAGGACGGACTGAAATGAGTCTGTCCAGCGCTGGAATCCCCGCACAGAAGCCTGAACGCTGAACATCGATTGTTTCCGAGCTGTGGTGTCTGCCTCTGCAAACCGGGCAAGTACTGATTACGACAGAAAAATCAAAACACCTCATGATGTTGAAGCAGCAACAATTGTAAGCAGTCACGATGCTCGATGAATGTGGCAGTATGCCATCTCTTCTCGAACTGCACACTGATGGTTTCAAGCAACAGCAAAACAGGCCCCTCACCGCGTCAGTAACCCTTCTAGTACGAGCTGTAGAACCCTATAAAGCCTCATGAAACCCTTTAAAGCCTTATACGCTGCGCCAATCCATGCCTGCATTCCCTCGGCCTCGCTGCATGATTTTGCCTATTGTCGGAACCCCAACCCCAACCCTAATATAGAGGTCTCAATAATTACGCATACTATTTTGGGGGGGTTACTTATTGTAATTTTAGTATAATGGCACCAAAACCATATTATAACTATTAAGCCCCCTATATTACTGTCGGAACCCTGACACCAAACCTAACACAGAACACTACACAATCTCATCATGCCAGTGTAGATTCCCAAACAGTGATACTCGTAGAGCAGCAAGACGACCATC
The DNA here is from genome assembly GCA_003297005.1 of Symbiodinium sp. clade A Y106. Classification (NCBI taxonomy): domain Eukaryota; class Dinophyceae; order Suessiales; family Symbiodiniaceae; genus Symbiodinium; species Symbiodinium sp. clade A. Next base: position 38,727 of record BGNK01005380.1, read on the forward strand.
GCGATCGCGACGACCACGACTTCGGGACCATCAGGACCACCACGATGACCACCTGGACCACCAGGAGACCACCAAAACATCACCACGGGTATCACTGCCAAAATGGTTTCCCCGTCATCTGCTGCGGGATTCAAACATACCACCACCCTCCTTCCCCGCACTGGCATGACATGTTTGCCCCAAGTACAGCCCATTTATTGGAAAATGCATTTCATAGCATGTGCGGACAAAGTATGCATTGCGCCACAGCGCGACGGAACCTCCCGGTGTTTGGGGAACTGTACGGACCCCCCGAAGAAGACACCCCCGAATTTCTCACCATTTCTGGCCCAATTTTGGACCCAGTCAGGGTCTCAGTTCCTCCGACATCGACGCTTTGGAGGCACCGAAGAATTTGCAGCACTATTCGGTCGCAAGCCCTTGAGTTCCAGTTCGTGTCCCTTTCTTCAGGTTCACTTTTGGTTAAGGGTTCTACTCGAAAGGAGCCTGAAACACCTGTCACTGCCCGTTCATTTGCTTTTCAGAGACGTGGCTGTCGATAGCCATCAGAGGTTCAGGCAGGGTGTGGAAAAGGGTGTGCGGCCGTCGAGCC
>BGNK01005381.1:6389-25059 GCA_003297005.1 Symbiodinium sp. clade A Y106
CTCGAGCAGTGCCAGTCCTACGAGATGACGAATATCATGTGGGCCTTTGGGGAGCTCTGCAAGAGCCGTCGGCAGCTGAGCAAAGATTTGAAGGAAGACCTCCGCAACTTCTTGGAGGCGACGTGCAGTGTCTTCATCACCAGGCCCAGTGGATGGAAGCTCCAGGTGCTCATGTCTGCGCTCGTTTCCTTGACCATCCTCCCTTGGCAGCCCTGCAGCCAGCGCCTCTTCACAGACATCGCCAGAGAGCTGGCCGGTCGCCAGCAGGAGCTTGCCAATGAGAAGACCAAGCCATTGGTCATGGCCTTCCATGAGCTCCGCACCAAGAAACCCCAGGCGACCGAGAAAGCATAGAAAGAGAAACGCGTCTTGCCTGTCATAGCCCTTCAAACCTGCCCGAAGCCGCAGGCCTTCAAGGAGATCATGATGACCTTGCAGGACTTCCCCGACTTCGTCGCACACCCCTCGCTGCGTGGCCAATGCACGTGAAACCGGTTAACCGGTTAGGGATGTGCTTCATCTTTACTACAGGTAACGGTTTTTCTGCTTGCTGGTGGTGCCGCAAGCATGCCCACTCCACAACGGCCCCGAGCCAACTGCTGCAGTGCAATATAGCTTACCTGTAGCTGCATAGAGTCTCAAGCGCCGTGAATCTGACAGCCTTGCAGGCAGCAGGTGTCNCACTCCACAACGGCCCCGAGCCAACTGCTGCAGTGCAATATAGCTTACCTGTAGCTGCATAGAGTCTCAAGCGCCGTGAATCTGACAGCCTTGCAGGCAGCAGGTGTCGCGTAATCGTTCGAGGTATTGTTGCTCTTGCACCTGCGATGTTCGCTGGCAGTAGGCTCTGTGCCACAACTGTGTTTGCTGATCTGGTCCAAGCACATGCACGCGTCTGCGCGTGCGATATTGAATCAGGGAGGTAGGGGCGCTTTACAATCCAAGAAGCAAGAAGCCGATGCTTCTGCAAAGGAAGGTTCAGCAGGTTTTAAGGTGTTTAGTACTCAGAGTACCAATGATGTGCTAGAGTTGTGAGCGCGTCAAATCATGACGCAATCCGGTTCATCGTCGAAGAACCTGCATCTGTTCCTGCAACAGCAGTTTGCCAGTAGACGCCTAACACGCAAAACACCCTTTGCACCGAGATCTTCACAGGTCTGACTTATCCGGAAGCGTTTCCAGATGCGCATCGTTTCATTTCTGCAGGGTCAGTGCAGATTCGCGGACGTTTCACAGCCAAGCAATGAGTCGCTGAGTGCATCAGTTGGACTTCCATCCTACTGTCCGGTGGTCATTCGTGCAAGCTGCAGGACTGAGATACGTGGAAAGAATGGATGGGATGTCANAGTGCATCAGTTGGACTTCCATCCTACTGTCCGGTGGTCATTCGTGCAAGCTGCAGGACTGAGATACGTGGAAAGAATGGATGGGATGTCAATCAGGTTACCTTGAAGTGCTCCTGGCTTCGAGTCTGCAAAGCAGAAGATGTAGCGGGACTGATCGACAGGGACAGTCAGCGCGTCTCTGCATGGTCAATTGATGTGATGGTTTTGAACTTTCCCTGGCCGAGCCACGGGTGTATCTTTACTTTTCTGCTTTCTGCTCCGACCTCGAATCGATGACCTTCCTGAGGCTTGCAACTGAGAGCATGTCGAGTCATGGCAGACACATTGAGCTGATGCAACTTGAGGTGATGCAAGAGAAAAGGCTGACTGCAAGTGCTTCGAGTTTGAATGGTCTGCCTGCATCCGGATTCCAGCCTCTGAGCCACAAAACAGCAAAAAACCGAAAAAAACCGTATAAACCATATAATGCGTAACAGCCCCAGCGATCCCAAAACAGCAAAAAACCGTATAAACCGTATAAACGGTATAAATCGTAAAAGTTTTTTGCGGTTTATACCTATACCGTTTATACGGTTTTTAACGGTTTTTTGCGGTTTTGGCTGTGCCTGGTCCCAGCCTCTGAGCCAAACCGCAAAAAACCGTATAAACCGTGTACCCTTTAACGGTTTATATGGTTTGTACGGTTTATACGGTTTTTTGTGGTTCTGGGTCTGCCTGCATCCGGATTCCAGCCTCCGAGCCACAAAACAGCAAAAAACCGCAAAAAACCGTATAAACCGTATAATGCGTAACAGCTTTCCCAAGCAAGCGATCCCAAAACAGCAAAAAACCGTATAAACGGTATAAACCGTGTAAGTTTTTTTGCGGTTTATACCGTTTATACGGTTTTAAACGGTTTTGGGCTCTGCCTGGGTCCGGATTCCAGCCTCTAAGCCGCAATACCGCAAAAAATCGCAAAAAACCGTAAAAAACCGTATAAACCATATACTGCGTAACAGCTTCCCCCAAGCCAGCGATTCCCCAAACCGCAAAAAACCGTAAAAACCGTATAAACCGTGAAAGTATTTTTTTCGGTTTATATCGTTTATACGGTTTTTTGCGGTTTTGGGTCTGCCTGGGTCCGGATTCCAGCCTCTGAGCCACAAAACCGCAAAAAATTGTAAAAAAACGTATAAGCTTTAACGGTTTATATGGTTTATACGTTTTTTTGCGGTTTTGGGTCTGCCTGGGTCCGGATTCCAGCCTCTGAGCCACAAAACAGCAAAAAACCGTAAAAAAACGTACAAACCATATACTGCGTAACAGCTTTCCCAAGCCAGCGATCCCAAAACAGCAAAAAACCGTATAAACCGTATAAACGGTATAAACCGTGAAAGTTTTTTACGGCTTATACCGTTTATACGGTTTTTTCACGGTTTTTTGCGGTTTTGGGCTCTGCCTGGTTCGGATTCCAGCCTCTGAGCCACAAAACCGCAAAAAACCGTAAAAAACCGTATAACCTTTAACGGTTTATATGGTTTATACGGTTTTTTGCGGTTTTGGGTCTGTGGGTACGGATTCCAGCCTCGGAAAGCCCGACTTGCGGCCTTCGAAGGTGCCGCGGTGTACCTGTAGCATTGCATCCGGAATACTCCGAAAGTTGAATGTCTAGCAGTGCATTGCGTCTTGCCGGACAAAGTATGTTAGTGGTTGTCTATCTTAAAACAGCGAAGTCTTTGCATCTGCTCTCGCTGCTTGGATTTCGTCAGCCTGGTGTGGTTACAAAGGCTCGATAGCATCGCTAGTCCATCGTGTGCTCGGAACTCGAGTCTACTCCACCATGAGGGACTCAAAGGTCAGCATCAAGACGCAAATTATCCTTCGCCCTCCTGGCAGCGGCGCGGCAGCGGTGTGAGTTTGGTCCCAACGCGAGAAAGGATTCACCCTCCCTGAGCCCTGAAGCCCTGAAGCCCTGAACCCTCCGTGTCAAGTCCGAGGTCTTAGCATCTGAGGCGTTGACTTCGTCTAAAGCCCCAAACGCCGTGCAAAATCTTGCAGCCTGCACCCGAAACGGGCGGTTGCTGAGAGCTCTGCAAGCCAAGCTGCTGTCTGCCGCAGCTGAGGCCCTTGTTTGCGAAATCTACCTCGGCCTCCGGGTTTGGGGTTCAAAACGGCTTGGGGTGAGAGCTAGAGTCTAGAGTCTAGAGCACCTAAATGAGCAGGAAACTCCGAACCCCTGAACCTTTCGATGCTTAGCCATAGCTTGAGTTAGGGAATTCTAGGGTTGAGGCTTTCCGGTGTTCGTGTTAGCCCTGACGCCCCAAAGCCCCAAAGCCCCTAAACTTACCTTTGGTTAGTAGGGAATGGAAGAATGGTAGTAATAGTAGTTATATTTGTACCCCATTCCTCCAGTCCCTACTAACCAAAGGTAAGTAAAAGCCATGGGCGTGCCGGTCTCGAGCTCCCTTCTGCTGCTCTGCGGCCTTTTCGACGGAGCTCTGAGCTTTCGATCCGCGCAGGACGCCGGTTTCGGGCCGAGACGGATCAGGGCGTAGAGAGCTAACGGTTCAGGGCTGCTGCTTACTTTGTGTTTGAATGGTTTGTGTTACAAAGCTTTTAGGGATAGTCGAAGACTACTGTGCATAAGGCCCATTATAGGTCTTGCTTAGGGCTCAGGTGTTCCGGGATGCAGGATTTCGACTGTGCACGGGGTTTAGGGGTCGCAAGGTTCAGGGTTTAAGGCCGAAGCTTTGAAGGTTGAGAAGATTTGGGTTTCTGTTGGCCCATTCTTCCCAAGGGCCCCGCAGAACTTCGTTAGGGGGAGGAGGAAGATTTAAGACTTAAAGTCTGGGCGTCGGGCAAACAGGGGTTCGAGTTTAGTCGTTTAGGTTCAGGGCTCCAGGATCAGTGGTGGTTTAGAACTTTACCGAGCGCAGCCGCCTTCCTGAATCCTTACAAGGATTGATTCTTTGGGGATTCCTTCTAGACTTTTCTTAGATTCCTCGCAGAACCCTTTACAGGAACCCTTACAGCAACCCTTAAAAGAAGGACCCCTTCTAGCAAGCCTTTCAGGAGCCCTTATAGGAATCCTCTTTGAGGAACCCTTCAATCCGCCGGTGCTCAGGATTTGGGGGAGCTCTCCTGGGCATCTCCTTGGGAATCCTCGGCTCTCCAGAGGCCCAGGGGTGCCTTCGAAGGCGAAGCGGGAACTCCAAGGCTTCCTCAAATTAGGGGTGCCTGGTTTTGGGGTTCTTTATAATAAGGATCCTATACTATTAAGGGTACTATATTAGGGGCCCCTATTCTCCCTTAAACTTCAAGGCTCCGGGGTTTCAAGGTGTTTTTTTTGTTTTGGGGGTTTTAGGGTTTAAGGCTTTTGGGTCTAGGTTTGTTTAGCATGGGCCTTAGGAGTTAGTCTTCAGGGTTTAAGGGCCTAGGCTTTACTGCTTGAGGGGTGGTGGTTTAACGAGGACTTCAAGGAGTTAGCGGGTTTCGGGCGGGGTTTTGAGGTTCAGGGGTCAAGGGTTGTGTCGGTGGCCGAATTCCGGACCCCAAACGAAATTGCACGCACAGTCGCCGTACTATGTACATTCCACCTAGCTGTGAACCACCGTGGCGAGTCACCGCATGGAGGCGTCTCCGACACGAGTGTCTGAAGGAAAGCCGAGCCCAAAAAAAAGACCGATGCAGCCAGGTCTCAATCTGCGAGCTCATGTACACAAAGAGCCCACACGGCCACAGATAACGCCAAAAAGGTGGCAGCCTTCTCCCTCCTACTAGCTGCTACCAGCTGCCAATTGAAATAAAGCGGTTATTCTAGCAATTTTGAGCCAAAGGGAGTCCCAAACTGCCAGAGAGATTGCCAATAGACAAGGTTTTGCTGTGACATGACGGCCGTCAGGCAGCTGGTGGGTTTCGACAGCTTCGGGGCCCCCGATGTAGAGGAGGCTCCCGGACGACTTCTTTGGGTTTGAGGATTCTTCGGGTTTGTTCGGGGGTGACGGGTGCAAGGGCGATGACGAATGCGAAATCGAGGGCCTGACAGAACATGATCCTTTCTCTGACATGAGCGAGGGCCCAGATTTCCTAATTCTTGGCTTCTCCTTCCTTTCCTGCCAGTTCAAGACACTTTATTACTTATTGACCGTTGTAGGGTTAGGGCTTTGCCCGAAAGCAGAAAACGCCGAAGTCCCAAAAACCCCAAACCCTAAGCCTGAAATCTCAAGTCAGTAGTCCTACAACTTAAACCCTATAAGTCTGAATCTCAAGCCCCAAACCTTAAACCCTACGCCTTAAGCCCTAAACCCTGAAGCTCAAAGTCCTAAACCCTGAACTTCAAGCCCTAAATTCTATCCCACGGGGGGGGGGGGGGGGGGCGGGCCACCCGTACTTTGACCCTTATAAACATCCCCTTCTCGTAACCTGTCTTGGTAACACCCAAAAATCCCAGACCCTCAGACTCTAAACCCAAACATCGCGCTTGCTTGCAGGATGGTTCAGGGCTGACTGCCTACCTCTTCGCAGAGCTGATGAAGAAACTGGGCCATTCTGGAACACTTTCCCAGTTTTGGTGTGGTAGATTGGTAAGCAGAAACCAAGTTCTTGAATTTCAATGAGACCCTCCTCCACGCCAGGAAATGCGAAGCCGCCAACACGAGCAAACTCGCTGAGGCGGGGGCCCGGGCAGACTGGTAAGTGCAATAAGGGATTAAGGGATAGATTGTAAACAATATGGTTTGTTTCCTCAAAGTGGTAACCGTACTTGGCTTTCCCTAAACTTCCGCGAAGCTACCCAGGGCGAAGAGTTCTGCCGAAGATCCCATCTTTCCCTGTTCTGGTTGTAGGGTTTAGGCTCACTATTTCGAACGGCTTTGGGTTCTTCTTGTTGGTTTCGGCGGTTTAGGGTCCAAGAAGGCTTCGCGGGTTTGTCGTTTCTTGAGTCCAAAGGTTTTGTATTCGAGAGGGCTCGTTTCACCTTCAGCCTGGAGGATTTGCAATGGCTGCTTCTTCATGTGCCATGTTCTTGGGTGGGCTACGATTAAATCTTGAAGGCCAGGGAGTGTGAGTTTCCTAAACTCCCTTTGGCGATCGCCGTGGATGGGTTCGGTTCGTAGGGTATAGACGGTATAGGGTTTAAGAAGGCTTGCCGCCTTTGTCTTTGGGTTTTGAACAGGGCTCTGGCTATTACGGGGCTTAGGGATGCTGAGGGTTTAAACAGCATGTTGTTGTTCTTGTTGTGGTCTGCCTTTAGTGACTGCTAGACACAAAGTTTACAAATTCGGTTGAGCGTGCTTTTTTGGTTCTCCGGCTGAGCTTTGGGGTTGCCGGTGTTTTCAGAAGTTCTGTTTCTCTTGAATTCGAGTTTTGCTGCTGGCGTTCGAGAAAGCGTTTGGGGTTAGTTGTGTTTTTCCTTTGGAGTTTTACGGCACTATTTAGATGGGCTTCGGGTTTTGTTGCCTTTTGTTGACTCCAGGGTTTAGGTTTAGTATTGAGATAGCTGAAGGTTTGAGTTCGGGACTAGGGGCTCGTCGTGTCTTGGTTTGGGGCTAGTGCCTGCACTATTGGGATTGGCCTAGGGGTTTGTCGTGGTTCTTATGTTCTGGTTTTAGGGTGTCGGCTCCACTATTTGAAACGTTTGAGAGTTTAGGTTCACGATTTGGAATGGTATTGCTGCTTGTCGTGTCTTGGTTTCAGGGGGTGTCTCGGATTTAGAAACTCAGGAATTTAGAACTTAGGATATAGGTGCACTGTTGTATTGCGGCCTTTGTAGGGTTTGTCAGAAAGTTTGGGTTTAGTTTTTTGCTTGTTCGTATTTGGGGTTTTGGGGTTTAAGTCCAGCATTTCGATTGGCATGTCGGGCTTGTCAAATTGGCTTTTGGGGTTTGTCGTGTCTTGGTTTCAATTTTAGGGTTTGGGTGTAGAGGCTTGTCGTGTCTTGGTTTTAGGGTTTAGGTGCTCTATTACGATTGCGTGTGGGTATTGTTGTGTCTTGGTTATGAGATATAAGGGTGTGTCGTGTCTGGGTCTCAGGGTTTGGCTTGGGTTTGATTTTAGGTCCACTCTTTCTTTGGATTGGGTTTAGCGGTTTGCAGTGAATTGGTTTCTAAAATCAGGTTTAGCTCCACAAGTTGGATTGGCTTTGGGCTTGGCTTAGTCTGGTTTAGGTCCGCTGCTCGCATTGGCTTTGTGCTTTGTCATATCTTGGATTCAGGGATTGAAGCTTGGGGTTTGTTGTTTTGTTGCTGTAGGTCTTAGGTTCACTATTTTGATTGGCTTGGGTGTTTGTCGTGCCGGTCTTGGTTTTAAGGTTGGGTTTAGGGGTTGGTAGTGTCTTGGTTTTAGGGTTTAGGTCCGCTTTGTGGTTTGTCTTGTCTTGGTTTGAGGGCTTGAGTATAGGTGCTTGTTGCGTTTCTGTTTTAGGAACTGGTTTCACTATTTAGATCGGCTTTGGGGTTGTAGTGTCTTATTGGTGTTTGGGTTTGAGTTTAAGTCTTGGTTTTAGGGTTTAGGTCCAGTACTTGGATTGGCTTCGTGGTTTGTCGCGTCTTGGGTGTAGGGATTTTGTCAAAGGTTCAGGTTCAGGTGCAAAAAAGCTCTGTGGCAAGCAGATTTTTTTTGGATTGAACTTCATTAGGTTGTCGATCCGTTTCTCGTTTGTTGTGTTTTCGTTTGAATGTTTCGGCTTTGCAAGGCTTCGGGGCTTCTCGCGCCTGGCTTAGGTTTCCAGACTTGAAATTCGAATTTTCTGCGCAGGGTGCGGCGTACGAGGCATAATCTTTTCGCCGAGTGATCCAGGTCTGCCTTTGTGTAAACCCTGAACCCTAAACCCGTAAACCCTTAAGCGTTAAACCTTCAAAAAAGGGTACACCCTAAACCTGCAGTATCGGTTTCTGAATTGGGCTCGGGCCCGGGGCGCAGCATGGGGCCCTGGAGGTCTCTGCAGAAGCCGATGCTGAGGGCCTCGGAGAAGTTGGCTTCGGCAGATCCCGAGGCGATCGGGGCCGGGGCTTCAATCCTGGAGCTTTTTCCGGGTTTTAGGGCCTTTAGGCTTCAGGTTTTAAGCCTTTCTGAGGACCGGGTGACACCCTACCTGAGGATGGCGAGGATGTTCTCCTAGCCAAGCGCTCGCGGACACTTTTGCGAACGTTTTCAGTTCGGAACTTCAGGAGACTTGGGGTTTCAGCTTGGTCAGAGCTATGCATCTGTTGGTTTTCTCCCTACGGCGGTTTCAGAGCCAGAGTGGGGTCGAGCTCGGGGTTCCCCTGCTGTCTAAGAAATCGACGTTCGTTGAGGCAAAATATGGCACCGTGTTAAACAAGCACAAGCCTATAGTGGAGACCTCATGGAGACCCTTTGTTCACCGTACTCGGAGCCCAACTTATTCTGAGACCCGAAACTGTATACTGCACAGCATCCTTATCCTTGTACTCATGGTGGTATTCTCTCAGCCCAATGCATGCCTGGAGGTGGCCAACTGGCTCTGCAAAGCTGAGAGCGCTATCATCGACGCAGAGAAGTTTCGGCATCTCGATTCCAGGTTTCAGCCTTCGCTGGTGCAGAAAAGGATGTTCAGGGTTGTGCTTTGAGCCTTCAGGTCCATTCCACTGCCGCTGTTTTTGGTGTTGGGCCTTTTTGCTTGAATTTATTTCCTGGCCTTTGGCATGTCGGGGGATGTCTGGAGCATGTTAGGCCGATGTCCAGAGCTCCAGACAGCTTACGTAGTAAAAACCACAAGAACCGGCAGCCCGATAAGATGTATGTTCCTTTCTACTTGTTTACACATTGGACATGCTAATTACATTGTTGAGGGTTTAGGGTTTAATATAACTGACAGAGCTGAGCCGCCAAACCCTAGTCTGAGCCTGAACCTTCAGCCGCCCGACGAAGCAGAGCTTCAGCACCCGGCGTGCTGTGGTTCTCCGAGGCAAGGATGCTCAACAGCTTCTCAGAGTCTGATGACAGGCATCTGGTTCCCCAGTAGTTTAGTCTTTTTCTTCTTCTTGGTGGGGCTTTCTTATTCAACTTGAAGAAAAGGAAAGTTACGGGTGCCTTTGTCCTATCAAGGAGAGACGGAGACTGGAGAGCCAAGGCATCAAGGAACTCCTTGCGGACAAGATGAACTGGAAGGCTCCAGCGGGAGCTCCCAGGAAATCTGGTAGCATAGGGGCCTTACCTTTTTGGGAGTTTCCGAAAATAGGGGACCCTAATATAACACCCTAAATAATAGGATCCTTACTACAAGGGCTCCCAATAAGGTACCCCTAATTTTCGGAAACCCTTTTGGGGCTAGAAGGAGATGCTTCAGACCTCTATGGTAGATAGGTCCTGAAAGTCAGAAAGTTGATAAAGTTGATTCGGTCTTCGTGGCATCCCAGCATCCAAGTTACTGATCTATTGAGTTCGTCGCAGGCCAAAAGCCACAAGCTGCAACCTCGAGGCCAAAGCTTGGGACGTGCCCTTGAACTTAAAACAAAGCAAAGCTCCAAAAGCGCTTCAATCCTAAACCCAAGCTTCTGGGAGGTTCTGGGCAAGTTCGCGGCCTACACCGCGCAAGCTGTGGCGGCCGTGGTACCCTTGCCGCCACCTCTAGCAGCGGCGGTGGAGAAGCGCTTCGATGTTGTTCAGCCTCGCGGGCTTTGCGGTTTGGGGATTTGAGGGTGGGTTTCGGGGGTGTTGGGTCTTTTTTAGGGTTTAGGGGTTAAGGGGTTTGAAAGCCAGTAACTTCAAAGCAGCAAGGGGCGACTGCCGTGGCGAAAACCCTGCCCAGCTGTTGCAACCTCGAAACCCAGGTGCTCCAATTGGCTTCTCAGCACTCTGAGTCAGACAGCGCAGTACCCCGGCTGGGTGTTCGTTTAAACGGGTCGACTTCCAGAATTCTAGATCTTGGGCCTTAAGGAGGAGTCTTTCTTGGAGAGCCTTGCCATCAATATCTTGCAAAACACTTGCGGGTTCGTCTGTGCCCGAAGTGTTGAGCGAATGGGTTCTGAGACCGTGTTCATACCCCGGCTGTAGCTTTGGACCTAAAGCTGCAAAGTCTCAGAGTGGACGAAATTCAGCTCAACCAACGTGGAACCCCAGACTATGCGCCTTTTACTAGGACTATGGCCCCGGGTTCTGTGTTAGTCTAGGGTGCAGGGCATCGTCGCATGTCCTCCCAAACCCCAAGCACGCACACAAACACACGCAGCCCCACGCCCCGGAGGGCCCCGAAGTTATACAAGCTTGAACCAGTACCAAAAACAGTTTTTTGGGGGTTCCTGATTACAATTATGTTATACTTGCACAGACCCCACAGCCCCAAATCGAATTGTTAAGACCCCCATATGCAACTTGCCACCTCAAACCCACAAGCCTAGAAACCCTAGAAGCCCTAACCCCTAAGCCCGGCCCCTAAAGCCCTAAATGTCCCAGAACAGACCTGACAATGAGCCAGGGCCGCAAGGTCAGGGCGCAAGGCCGCGAGGAGTCTGCGAGGTGCACGAGACCGCAACGTGGGTGAGGCTGCGAGGCTGCGACACGAGGCCGTGAGGCAGCGAGCTGCGCGAGACCGCGAGGTGAAAGCGATCCGAGGTTAGGCCGGGTCAGGTACGAGGTTGCGAGGCCAGGCCGAGGTCAAGGCTGCGAGGTCACGAAGCTGGGCGCAGCCATGGCAGCCTTTTCAGATTCGTTCAGCTTTTGGTTTTCTGGCTGCTCTTGGTTTTCGGGCTTTGTATCTAGCAGTAATCAGTTACTGAGTACCAAGATCTGCACGTGCTTGCAATATAGCCCCAACGCGTCTAGGCACTGCATGCCACACACTTAAATCCAGACTCCAGACGACGACGATGATTATGTCCATGAAAACAAACGCTCGAAATGGACCCTTAGAGCATTTGAAAGACAGACAGCGAACCGCTCGAAAGCGACTACAGAGTCTTCAAGAAACAGGGAGCAAACCCCTCGAAAGGGGTTAGAGTGTTTGAGAAACAGTGAGCAAACCCCTCGAAAGGGACTAGCGTATTTGAGAAACAAGAGGGACGAGACTATTTATTGCGAAACAGTGACAAACTGCTCGAAAAGGCTTGGAACTGCAGTAATTTGAGGCACAGGGATCAGACCGCCGCTCGAAAGGCACTGGTGCGTACGAGAAACAGGGAGCAAACACAGGACTAGAGTACATGAGAAACAAGGAGCAAACCGATCGAAAGAGATTACCAGCGAGCAAGCCGCACAACAGGTACTAGAGTATATGAGAAGCGGGGAGCAAAACCGCTCAGGGTTTTTGAGAAACAAGCGGCGAACCGTTCGCAAGGGACTACAGTATTCGAGAAGCAGTGAGCAAACCGCCGAAAGGCACTAGAGTGCTTGAAGAACAGTGAACAAACCGCTCGAATTGGGACTAGGGTACTTGAGAAACAGGGAGCAAACGAAGCACGGAGCAAACTGCTCGAAAGGGATCAGAGTATTCGAGAAACAACGAGGGAAGCGCTCGAAAGTTTGACAACAAGGAACAAAACTGCTCGACAGGGACGAGATTTGTTTGAGACACATTAAGCAAACCGATGGAGAAGGCAAGAGAAAATTTGTGAGAAACAGGGAGCAAACCTTTTGAAAGGGATCAGAGTGTTGTTTTGAGGAACAGGAAGCAAACACCCGCAAAAAACCAAACATGTTTGAGAAACAAGCAGCGGACCGTTCGAAAGGGACAAGAGTATTTGAGAATAAAACGCCCCAAAGTGATTGCAGTGTGAGAAGCAGAAAGCAAACCGCTCGAAAAGGATTCAAGTATTTTCATCAGCGCGAAAGGGACTAGAGTGCTTGAGAAACAGTGAGCCACCCTCTCGAAAACAACCGGGAGCATACCGCTCGAAAGGGCTAGATTGTGTGTAGTCCCCTTCGAGCGGTTTGCTACCTGTTTTTAAGATTATCTAGTCCCTTTCGAGCGCTCTGCAACCTGTTTTCAAAATCTCTAGTCCCTTTCGAGCGGTTTGCTGCCTGTTTTTCAGATTCTCTAGTCCCTTTCGAGCAGTTTGCTGCCTGTTTTTCGAACTCTCTAGTCCCTCTCGAGCGGTCTCGTACCGGTCGGAGCGATTCGCTACCCGGTTTTCAGCTTCTCTAGTTGATTTCGAGCGGTTTGCTACCTGTTTTTCAAATTCTGTAGTCCGTTCCGAGCGGTTTGCGACCTGTTTTTCGAATTCTCTAATCCCTTTCGAGCGGTTTGCTACCTGTTTTTCAGATTTTCTCTAGTCCCGTCCGAAATGTGACGAGAGAATCTGAAAAACAGGTAGCAAACCGCCCGAAAGGGACTCGAGAATACGGATAACAGGTAGCCTAGAGAATCTGAAAAACAGGTAACAAACGTCCCGAAAGGGACTGGAGAATCTGCAAAACAGGTAGCAAACCGCTCGAAAGGGACTAGCGAATCTGAAAAACAGGTAGCAAACCGCTCGAAAGGGACTAGAGAAGCTGAAAAACAGGCAGCAAGCCGCTCTAGAGAATCCGAAAACAGGTAGCAAACCGCCCGTAAGGGACTAGAGAATCCGGAAAACAGGTAGCAAACCGCTCGGAGGGGACTAGAGAATCTGAAAAACAGGGAAGCAAACCGCTCGAAATCAAATAGAGAAGCTGAAAACCAAGTAGCAAATCGCTCGAAAGGGACTAGAGAATCTGAAAACCTAGTAGCAAACCTTTCGAAAGTAACTAGAGAACCTGCAAAACAGCTAGCACACCGCGACTAGAGAATCTGAGAAACAGGTAGACCGCTCGAAAGGGAGTAGAGAATCTGAGAAGCAGGTAGCAAACCGCTCGAAAGGGGCTAGAGTGTTTTGCCACGAGGCGTTGAAGTTGTGAGGCCGCGAGCTTGTGGGTTAGGCCGCAAGGTTACCCAATCCCGTAATCCCATTGTCAGGTCTGATTTCAACAGTCCTTACCCCCTAAACCACTATAAATCACTAAACTTCAAAAACCTAAGCGCCAAACCCTAAACCCTGAAGGCTAAGAGCACCCCACCGCGAAAGGCTCAGCGTTGCGCAGCTGGAAGACAGGGCCGGCAAAGCGAGCGAGAAGGTCGCGAGTTTTAGGGCTTGCGGTTTTTAGGGTTTGAGGGCTTTAGTGTTGAGGGTTCAGGGTTTTAGGGTTTAGTGTTCAGGAGTTCCGGGATTTCAGGTTTGAGGGTTCGGGGTGCAGGGCTATCAGGCTGAGTGCGGCTTCCAGGTTGAGGATTTAGCCTGCTTTTAGTTTGGGCCCTCTGTTAGGCTAGAGTTTAGCAACTCCTGCCTCATGTCGGAACAGCTTCAACGGTCCAAGCTCCATCCCTAAGCTCCTGAGCTCTCAAGCCACCTTTCTAAACCCCAAACAAACCCGACACCCGAAGCCGGATAAGCCCTCAAAACCTAGTCGCCCTAGAACCCCCATACTACCTTACATTGAAACCCTTATGAGGCTCATAAAGGGGCCTAAGTACTTACTCATGCCATTCTGCGGTTCTATATTCTAATCCTAGTATCTAGATTAACTACCCATACTATTTTGGTGGCTCCTTGTTATAACCATGGTATTAATATTCCGAAGCGCAAGGCGGTCGCAGAGGAGTTCTTGCGCCTGGGGGTTGCGCAGGTCAGAGCCGCCCAGGCATCTCGGAGCCTGAGTTTGGAAGGCGGATTCTACAGCCCAATAACCTACTGTAAAGCTGAAACCCTAAACCCTAAGCGCTCTAAAACCCATCTAAAACCCTAAAACACCTCAAACGCCTGAACCCAAAGCCCAAAACCAACAGTTTGGGGTGGGGGGGTTGAGCTGTTGAAGCCCCTCCTCGACTTTCGACTCAGGTGCAAGTTCAAGATATGTCCATGATGGACGATCTGTGGCTGGAGGTGGTTTGCCCAGAACATTTCCACTCTCGCAATGATTTTGAGGGTTGCAAGCATGCTTTGCTCGGAGGACATAGCTCGGGGCAGATACATAGTGCAAACTCTTACCCTCCCCGCACTAGGCCCGAAACCCAAACCTTAAACCCTAAACCTTTAAAGCCTATAAACCCTAAGCCCCGAGCCCAACACCCTATAAATTCCAAATCCGCTACACCCTGAAGCTTCAAAATCCCACAACGAAAGCGAGCCCAACACCCTTTAAATTCCAAATCTACACCCTGAAGCTTCAAAATCCCACAACGAAAGGTTTGGGGTTTCGGGTTTGGGGTTAAGGTTGTTTTGGTGTCGGCTTCAAGATTTATGGTTTAGGCTTCAGGGTCAGGGTTTAGGGCTTGGAGTTGAGGGTTTTCAGAAGCCCGAGGCTTGAAACCTTGAAGGCTGCAACCCTAGGGGGCCCAAACTCTGCAACAAGCATTCGACTAGGGGAGAGGGTTCAGAGTTTTAGAGTTTTTTCAGAGAGTTTAGGGAGAGTTTATGAGGGTTTTTCACCTTTAAGGTTTATCCAAGGTCTTGCAAAAGCTGGAGCCTTGATCCACTTGAGAGCTTGCTTTCAAAGCTCAGGCAGAGCCCAAACTCGAATATCGATAGCCTTGGCTCTACCTGCATTTCAGGGTTCATGTGAGCTGTATAAACTCCGAGAATCCCCCCTTAATATTCCCTACTACAGTAGTCCCGCAAACAATCCCTATCGAGAATCACCTTTAGAGAGTTTTTAGAGTATAGCCCATGTAGGCTTACCATGCGGAGTTTCACGCTTCAGAGGAGATGAAGGACACCGACTCGCAGACGGCAAGCCTCATCATTCAGGCCACGTCCTTCAATCGTTGGGCAGTTCCCTGGCCCCTTATGATTTAGGGTTTAGGTTCCCCTGGCTTCTGGGCATTTGCAGACAGGATTGGCCTTGTTTTTGGTTGTTTCAGCACGGATTTGCTTCAGTACAGAGTGGAGGATGCAAAGCAGGGTGTAGTTGAGTGGTTCCAGGGCCTCGCGGATGCATTTAAAGGTGTAGGAGGTGCCAGGTTTGTCGTCTATCGCCCTGAACTTAGAACAAGTTTTTATGTCAAGGGTGTTTGTACCTGTCTCGAGTTTTCGGGGGCTGGGGTCTTGCATGCGCAGTGTTGCTTGTGTGCGCAAATGTGGCATGTGGCAACTTAGCCACGACCGCCGTGCGGCCCTTGCCCTACGTTCCCAAACCCTCAAGCCTAAACCCTAAACCCTAGAAACCCTAATTCCTTAAACCCTGAAGCCTGAGGTCATTGAGCAAGACCTGGCCACCAGCGCCGAAATCCTGCGCCCTCCCAGCTCCGTGGTGGACATGGAGGAGCCGGAGCAGACTTGACAAGAGGTATATATATATAGATATATAGATAGATAGATAGATAGATAGATTTGTATTCATATGTATATATATATATATATATATATATATATGTGTAGAAATCTATATATATATATATATATATATATATATACACATACAGATAGAGTTTCCACTCATCGGCAACGCCTTCAGCATCCCCCGAGCCGTTAGAGCGGGAGGCGCGCAGAACTTCGAGGTTTCCGCAGAAGCGTACCGGCAGAGACTGAAGCATTTCGCGGAAGGCAGCGACCCCGTTGAAAGAGATTTGAAATTTGGGAGTTTGCGCAAATTCGGGGTACCTTATTTTGGGGTCCTTAAAGCAAGGATCCTACTATTTAGGGTATTATATTGGGGTCCCCTATTTTCGGAAACTCCCATTTGGAGCAAAACAAACTGGCTGCTCGACAGAGACTTGGGCATACGATGCGGCAGAGAAGCTGAGAAAGACAAGCAAAAAGGCCTACCGAATTTGACGCCCGTTGAAAGGGACTGGGAATTTGAGAGGCAAGAAGCCAACTGCTCAAAAGAGACTATACAACTTGACAACCAGCAGAATTTCGAGAAGGAGGAGCAAGTGAGTCGAAGGAAAGGACCCCAACTTCGAGAAGCAGGAGCAAACCGCTCGAAAGAAATTAGAGAGTTTGACGAAGAAGGACACTTCAGAATGAGGAGCAGACCAGTCGAAGCGGCTTTGGAAATTAGAGCGAGAGGAGCAAACCGCTCGAATGAGCCCAGGATGATTGAATGTGAAAGCGAGCAGCAAACGCCACAAGGCCAACGACCAATGCCGGTGTTTTCGACGCTTGTCTCCTTGTCCGATGCCAGGCTTTTCAACGCGTGCATCCCTCCCCAAATAGTTCAGTAAACGGTTTACTGTAGGGCTTCTTGTTAATTCCCCTGACAGATTGCTATAGGGATTCTTGCTATTTCTCCAACCAATTACCGCAAGGGTTCTTTTAGAATGACAGCGAATGCCGACATCTCGCACTTTGTCAGCGCTTCTGGCACTTGTCTCCCAGTGTCTTCCGTCATGTCGGCTCTTGAAGACAAAGCCAAGTATTGCTCTGGTTTCGCTTGAAACGTTTGCAGTCTTCGGCAGCACCATTTTGCTGGCGTTTTTTCCCACAGTGCGCAAGAAAACAAACACCGCTTCAACCCCAAACACGGATCTCGAAACTCCCGAGAGCGCCGAAGTTTCCAAGAGTCCTTGAGCCAGAAGCCGAAGGCCCCGCAGCTTCTCTTTCCGAACATTGCGCCCTGAACCTTTCACCTTCAATCCTGGCAAAAGAAGCCTTGAGCGGCCAGGAGCGTGCGAAGTTTGCCCAAGCACCCGGGCTTCGCCTTGTATGCCCCGATGAAGTAGATCACAGGTCATAGGTTTCCTGAATGTGATAGTAATTCTTTTGAGCCACCGTAGAAGGGACGCGTAGCGAATGATTACTTGATGTTCAGCTCTTGAAGAAGACTTGAGGAGGGGATCCTCCGGATGGTCCGAGGGCAACGACCACGAGCTCCGATGTGACGAGGTTGCTCGGGCGTTTCAGTCGTGAGTGGTTTTACTTCAGGGTTGAACATGCTGTAGGCGAGTCCTCTTCTTGTGGGGTTTGATTGTGTTTTTGGTAGGGTTTCGTTAGGGTTTATGAGGGGCTTAGATAGGGGGTTTGGGAACTAGTTTTCATTTATATCCTGCAGCGGGGTCTACTCTAGTTCTTGAGGCCCTAGATTGCGATCTGGGGTTTATTTATGGTTAGAGCATTTCCATTTTTTTGACTCAAGGACGCCAAGAAGGACCCGACAGCCATGGCGCTGAAATACACAGCCTTGAGACATGTTTGCAAGTCTCTGACCCGAACCTCCCACCTCAGACAGATGAGGCTCAGGGGATTTGGCCCTGCTTTTGGTCTTGGCGCAGCCAAGCCCCTTCTTCCCCTTTGCGCTCGAAGGTGGTTCCCTTCAATGTTTGAGGGTCCCACCCACTCCTTTTCGGCCCTTGCCTTGCCACCTCGACTCCTGTTGGGGATTTTTGTCGGAGCAGAAGTTTCTAATTCTATGCCGGAAGGCTCACGATGCTACGTCCAACAAACCCAAAGCCCGAACACCAAAAGACCCAAACCCGAAGCTCTCCGATGTGGAGGCCTCGGGTGTCCAAGCCATCGTCCGCGCCTGCTCTGCCACGCTCGGCTGCCGCGCCCTGTTCGGAACACAAGGGAAACCTGCAAACCCTAAACCCTGAACCCTAGTTCTAGGCCTCCGACCCTACACCCGAACTCCTAAGCCCTAAACCCTAGAAGCCCTGAACTCTAAACCCTACAGGCCCTAAACCCTAAACCCTACAAGCCCGAAACCCTAAACCCTAGAAGCCCTGAGCCCTAAACCCTAGAAGCCCTGAACNCCCTACAAGCCCGAAACCCTAAACCCTAGAAGCCCTGAGCCCTAAACCCTAGAAGCCCTGAACCCTAAACCCTACAGGCCCTAAACCCTAAACCCTACAAGCCCGAAACCCTAAACCCTGGAAGCCCTGAGCCCTAAACCCTAGAAGCCCTGAACCCTAAACCCTACAGGCCCTAAACCCTAAACCCTACAAGCCCGAAACCCTAAACCCTAGAAGCCGACTCGGGATTTGGGATCTTCCCCTGAACCCTAAACCCTACAGGCCCTAAACCCTAAACCCTACAAGCCCGAAACCCTAAACCCTAGAAGCCCTGAGCCCTAAACCCTAGAAGCCCTGAGCTCTAAACCCTACAGGCCCTAAACCCTAAACCCTACAAGCCCGAAACCCTAAACCCTAGAAGCCCTGAGCCCTAAACCCTAGAAGCCCTGAACTCTAAACCCTACAGGCCCTAAACCCTNAGAAGCCCTGAGCCCTAAACCCTAGAAGCCCTGAACTCTAAACCCTACAGGCCCTAAACCCTAAACCCTACAAGCCCGAAACCCTAAACCCTAGAAGCCCTGAGCCCTAAACCCTAGAACCCCTGAACTCTAAACCCTACAGGCCCTAAACCCTAAACCCTACAAGCCCGAAACCCTAAACCCTAGAAGCCCTGAGCCCCAAACCCTAGAACCCCTGAACTCTAAAC
>BGNK01005381.1:25079-39313 GCA_003297005.1 Symbiodinium sp. clade A Y106
CCTAAACCCTAGAAGCCCTGAGCCCTAAACCCTAGAAGCCCTGAGCCCTAAACCCTAGAAGCCCTGAACTCTAAACCCTACAGGCCCTAAACCCTAAACCCTACAAGCCCGAAACCCTAGTTCTAGGCCTCCGACCCTACACCCGAACTCCTAAACCCTAAACCCTAGAACCCCTGAACCCTAAACCCTAGAACCCCTGAGCTCTAAACCCTAGAAGCCCTGAGCCCTAAACCCTAGAAGCCCTGAACCCTGAACCCTCAACCTCCGAAGTCCGAACCTCAAGCGGCGCGGAGACAAACGATTGCGCAGACCGCAAGGATTTATCAATGTATACCCTGTTTTTCTGGAGTAGATGGAACTTCCACTCTGCCAGAACTCCCAAGTAAGTTTTGTCAGACCTGCTGAAGCCTTGGCTAAAGATTCCTCCACTCAAACAAACCCTGAAGGCATTTCTTTCTTTAGGACTTATAGGCGTCAGGAGTCGAGAGGCTACGGTCGAAGCAAGCGGTGCTTAAATCAGAACTCGAAGCGCAATCCTGTGAAAAGAAGGCCACTTCACTTGCAGGCCTTGCTTCCGCTAGGGGTTAGGTTCACAAGGAGCGTCTGCCACAAACCAACCCTACTTGACACGTTCATGAGCAACCGTTCGTAAATCTTCAATCCTGCACCAGACAGAAGCCCTGCATAACCCTAAACTCTAACCATCCAAAAGAAGCATTTCTGCGCCCCGAGAAAGCGAAGCTTTGAAACCGTTCCAAGGTTTTCAGTGCCTCTGCGCACCCCTGGGGGACCATGGCATTTGGCGAGCAGGGGCAATCTTCACAACATCAGGACAAGGGCAGAAGGGTTCCCCCAAACTCAGAGCCAAAAATTCCAAACCCAATTCCAAAACCCCAAATTCCGAGATGAAGGGTTTAGGGTGTTGCACCGGCTTTGCGTTCAGGCTTGGGGGCCTGAGGGTTCTGGAGCTTTGGCTATGATGACAATGACACGAAGTAGGAGCCTGATTAAGAAACCGCCACTACTACGTGGATCTCTGAATCCGGATCCGATTATGCAGAATCCTTTCGAAACATTGCGGCTGGGTTGTGGCTTTTGGGCATTTCGGTGACCTTTCTCCTCCGCACAAGTTGGCCAAGACCCAGGCGTCCCAGTGAGGAAGCACAAAGAGCTGAGGAAGTGATGGAATCTGTAGGGCCACTTCTCGAAGAGGTGAGTGGTGATGCGACACCTGATCACCCCTAAATGCCAAGCTTCTAGGCCCCTAAAAACTTAAAGCTTAAATTGGGGCTGGGAGACATTGTTGGGTTTCAGGGGAGGTTCGGGATCTTTGCCGTTTGTTCCATCTCCTGGCTGGAGGACTTTGCACGGACTACGTGAGCGGCGGTGTACTGGCGGCCGTGATGACCGCAGTGGAGTTTTGGCCCAACATCGGCCCTCATACCCCGGTCGAATCTGGAGTCAAGAACAGCACCTGTGCTCTGGCTTACCGGTATTCCGAGGATGACAGTGACAGGGGCCGTGCCGTTTAGAAATGTAGGACTAGGTTTTGGCTTTCGGAGAGGGAGGTTTAAGTAGGAGTTCGGGGCTCTAGATAATATAGGATCATTCAGGGCGTAGTTCAGGATTCTAAGCCCACGGTCCCCCGGGCCCACTTGCTAGATGCAGAGCGCCGGCAGCCAAAAAGAGAGCCGCTCGAAGCGCCAGGCCAGCTTCAGCCTTTTTTGCGCTTCGGTGCCGCCCTTTGTCCTCTGACACTCCTGAGCAGTGGCCCGAAGAAGCCGCGCCTCTCGCCGCCAAAAGCGCCATGGGAAAGGTTTGCTCTGTGCTCTCCGGGAGACCCGCTCCGGCGGACATCTGCGCCGTCATCAAGGAGCTCTGGGGAACCCCACGCTACTACCCAGAATCCTCGACGCAGGAAGCCATAAGAAATTTTGAATGGGACACTGCGGATGCCAATCAGGCACACTTCAAGAATAGATGGTATCCCCTCTGCTGAGTGCTTGGGGTTTGGGGTTTAGGGCCCTTCTAGGGTTCAGGGCTCGGCGTGTAGGCTGGGTAAAGCCTAAACGAAGAAGCCCCTTTGCCCAACAGCACGAGGAGGCCGAGCACCGGGCGGAGGAGTGGGGATTGCTGGGCCTCGGAGACTCTCGCGGCTTGGATCTTGCCAAGAAGGCCAAGTTTCAGCGACTACATGCGAAACCCCTGAATCCCAAATTCCTGAGCCCGAAACCCTAAACAATCCTAGACCATTTCGGATTGGGGTCTGGGGGTTGCGGGAAGTTTGGAGTTTTTTCAAACCCTCGCCCCTAAATTAAACCTAAACCTGGTTTGGGGCTTTATGCCATGGTTTATGTCCGTGGATCCACGTAGCCGCTGAGGTGACGTGTCTCCGAAGGCTGCCAAGCGGCTCGGGCCAGCTTTAGGGCAGGAATTCTCTCTCGGGGCTGAGTGCTGAAAAATGGGGGTCTGACAGTTAGAATAGAGTTTGGGGGGTAGAAGATAGAAGATGATGGCTACGTCATTTGAAGGTTTCAGAGTGTCATCCGGGTTGAGGAACCCGGGCCCCCGGCGAGTATGTCAGGATTGTTCAAATTATGAGTGCCTCTGGGAGTCTTCTAAACATGAGTCATGACTGAGGCAGGTACGGTTGCCGCGAAACCCAACGTAGAACAGCCACTCTCCTCGTAAATCGTTCAGGGTAGTGTGGACGCCTGGGCTTCAATCACTCAGGTCTAAGCACATCCCCGAGAATAACAGCCTTGAGGCAGCGCATCCTAAAGATGTATTCGCGTTGGCACTAAACAGTGCCAGTAGCTGTATTGTTCATAAGAATGCAAGCGTACTTTCTGCAATAGCAGTATCTGCAGCGACTGAGTTCAGAAACCTAGCGAAATCCCAGAAGACTCAGCGAAGTAAAGAGCTCAGAAATAAAAGGAAAGCTCAGTAAACTAGAGAGCTGAGCAAGCTAAAGAGCTTCAGTAGGACCAAAGAAGGACGCTCCCTAGCCTCGAGGCAAGAGCCCCTCACCGGGGCCCGGAAGAGCCTTCTCATTGGATGCAACTACGTCGGCACTTCCAACGAGCTCCACGGCTGTGCCACGGCTCGTATCGAAGGTTCCAGGGTTTAGGGATTTAGCGGTGTAGGGGTTTGGTTCAGGGTTTTCGGGTCCAGGGGTTCAGGGTTTGAGGATTCAGCTTCCGGATTTGGGGTTTGGGAGTTGAAGAGTTCAGGATAGGGGTTCAGTGGCGTAGGGATTTAGGGCTTAGGGTTCAAGTTTAGGGTTTAGATGTTCGGCAGGGTACAGATATTTTCAGATTTGATTGAAGCCTTTGGAGCTTTTTTTTGGAACTACGGCATGAATTCATAGCCTTTTTGTCATGCAGCGGATGATCTCCCAAGCTCCTGCACAAGCCACAAACTCTAAACCCCAAGCCCGAAACAGACCTCCGACACTCCCAAACCTTAAACCCTGTCTGGGCCTCAACTCCAAGCTTAGCCCATCTCGGCTCAGAGATGTGAGTTCTGAGTTCCGGCTTCGGGTTGGGGCTTTAGTGTTTGGGCTTCCAGTTTCAGGCTCTGGGGATTTATGGGAGTTTCCGAAAATAAGGGGTACTATTTAGGGTGCTATATTAGGGTCCCCTATTTTCGGAAACTCCCTTATGGGGTTCAGGGGTTGAGTTTTTCGGGTTGGGCTGTAGCACAGAGGGGTTTTTGACTGACGGGCCGATCGGGGCTTCAGGTGCCAATGACGTTCGGCGCATGATCCCGGTGCTGGAGTCTTTGCTGAATCGGGCAACCCTAAACTCCCCAAACTGTACCCCCAAACTTGCAAAACCTACTTGTATCTAGGGTCCTTATAAGATCTATGTGAGGTCTCTAATAATTAAGAAGCCACAGAAAAGTTGGTTATGGTAGACTCCAAAACCCGCAAGAGTTAAGAGCTCAAGGGTTGGCGTTTAGGCGGCACCCGAGCCTAGTCTCGCTAAGGGGTTTAAGGGTTTAGGGTTTGGGGTTTAGGCCCTTGCAGGGTTTGGGGTCCTAGCAGCCAGGATTTGTGTTTTACGGATCGCTTCGAGATGGGTCTAAACCCTGAACCTTGAATCCCTAAGCTGTAATTTCTATAGATCCCTAATCCCTAAATCTTACATCCCTAATCCCTACATCATCCTATCTCCCAAACCCTAAATTCCTTGAATCCATCCCTAAGCCCTAAGCCGGGTTTAGGGTTTCCTTGCAGCCGAGGCCAAGCTAGGATTCCCCTCCGATGAGGGAAGCCAGAAGGCCCCTGGGATCGTCGGGGCTTCGTGGGGTTTCGGGTTTAGAGTTTAGGGTTTAGGGTATAGGGTTTAGGGTTTCGAGTTTAGGGTTTAGGGTATAGGGTTTAGGGTTTAGAGTTTAGGGTCAAAATACCTAGTCGGAGTATCATTTTCTGGTTTTAAATGGCTATAGTGGTCTTCTTCTCCTTCGTTTTCTACCGTCGACTAGTGTCTGGGGCTTGAGGATCTTTTGTTGGCAGGAAGGGCCGTCGGCGTTGTCTGTGGACCCCGGCTTAAATCCAAAACCCTTGAAGCATCTTTTCGGAGACGTGGCGTTCAGCGCTGAGGGATATCGGTACCATTGCCAAGCATTGAAGGCAGGATCTAGTCCGCCGAACCCGAAATCCTAAACTGAGTCTGAAGTCTGGTTTGGGTTTAGGGCTTGGGGGGAACCCGAAACTCAAAACCCAATGACAGCCTCGGGTTCCGCCCGATTTCGGGTGTCAATTCTCGCGCGCGCATCCTTACGACTCGAAGGCACCTCCAGGCGTTTCAAAGCCTCAAGAATGAACGCCAAGTCCCAGGTTACCACAGCCCTTGAACCCTCAAATCCGGATCTGCCATCAAAAGGTGCTCCTGGATGAGGAGGGCGTCGACGGGCCGAAGCCCACGCATGCGAACATGCTTGAGGTTCGGAGAAGTCTGAGCACTGAGAGAGGCCTTAAGAAGCACGGATTCAGGGTTTAGGGCTTACCTTCATAGAATGCCTCAAAGTATCTTAGATTTCTGACGATTTCCGGTGCATTCCTGAACTGAGGGATCTTGGGCTCTTAGGGCTTCCAGGCCCTAGGATTTCGGGTGCAGGATCAGTTTCCGACTCATCCATAATAAGAGTTTAGAGTGTCATTCATAAAGAGCCCCGGCTCCTGAATCACTGGACCCGAAACCTCGCGGAGGACCCTAGAACCCCAGAGACTGCAAGGCCAAATCCCTCCCCAAGTTCAACTCAAAAAGCACCCATCGCTTCCCACGTTCCCCTGAATCCACAAGTGAAGGGGGGCCATTGACATGGGCAAGCGAGCTCCGAACCTAACGCTCCAAACCGCAAGCCGCCGAAAAACCCTAACGATTCCCCCCAAACCCCAAAGCATGCAGTTCCGAGGCACCTTAAAGTCCTAAACTCTTTCGTATGGTGACCATAGAGCCCTCAGAGTTACTCTAACACACAGGCTAAACCTAAACTCTCATAGCAACTCATAAAAAAACAGAGCCCCTTTGAGGGCCTGGACTGGCTGGTGGCGGAAGCCCAGCCCGGGGATGCTCTGCTGCTACACTACTCGGGACACGGGGGCCGAGAGCCTGCGGAGGAGCACTGGGCTGGACCTTGGGGCTTCATCGGTTTCATGGATTCTCTTTCTTGGGGGGGTTTAGGGTCTATGGGTTGAGGGTTTAGGATTTAAAGGGTTAGGTAGAACATGCAGCTCCCGCATCATTGCTAAAGTGAGAGTCTCTTTGTACTATTTTTGTCGAAAACCTGTGCATCTGGTTGGCATGGAAGGAGGGCGGCTACCATGAGACCCTGGTGCCCCTGGACTTCGAAACCGCCGGTGGGCAACTTCAGGGAATGTAGGGCTCGGTTTCTGCTTCGAGGTGCAACGGACTTAACCACCCTTCTAGGTGGTGTTGGGCTTGCTTGCCAGCATCTCCCTCCTCCTTCAATGCACAAGCCTCAGCCCTAAAAGCTCGAAAGCCCTAAACCCCCAACCATCAACAGCTAAACCTCTAAACCTCATCCGGCAAAGCCCACAAAACCCCCGCAACCCCTGACAGGGATGCTACGGGACACCGAGCTCTTTGAGCGGCTGGTGAAGCGCTTGCCGGAAGGCTGCCGGCTGACCTGCATCTTGGACAGCTGCCACAGCGCCGGAGCCTTGAATCTGCCCTACATCTTCGTGGGGACCGAGGACTAATTCCGCCAGAGCCCCTCAAATCCTGAAACCCCGAACCTTTAACCCTGAAGTACAAAAAAAACCCTTGCAAGCCCCCCAACAAACCCTCAGACCGACCAATGCCCAACGAAGCTGCAGGAAGAGCTGCGGAAGGCCGTGGCGGGTGAGGCCGTCCGGATGGCGCTGGCTCTGCGATGGAAGTCCGACCTGGAGAAGCTGGGCCTCTTTGGAGGGGCTTTAGGCTTCAGGGGTTAGGCTTGAGGAAGAACTCGGGCTGCAGAATGTGGCTTAGCTTAAGTTACCATACTGGCTATCACTTACACCCACATTTCTATGGTTATTTTCGATGTATGTACCTACATACATACATATATATATATTATATGATACACACCAAATCCAGGAAGTGGAGACAGGGCTCCTCGAAGGAGCTCTTCGGCGACGTGAGCTCCCTTGGCAGCTCGGGGGAACAGGGGTCGGATTTTGGGGGTTAAGGGTTCCGGGTGTGGGTCGCAGAGTTTTGAAGACAGCTTGTGGAAGATTCGCCGAAGAGAGTCTTGACGGTTGGGTTTTGGTACATGCTTTGTGCGGAAGCATCAGGGCAGAAGCGTTTGAGCGCCTGTCCTGCAGGTAAGAACCTCTGGAAGATGTACCAGGATGGCCAAAGCGGCTACGTCACTGATAAGGAGAACACAAAGGGTGTCGCTGTCGGCGAAGTGGTTGCCATCACCGGATGCTTCTTGGTCTGAGCCAAGAACCACCGGCTTTCCATGTGCTCTAGTGGTATTTGTAGGGTTTAGGGCTTTAGGGCCAGGAGTCTGGGGTTTACGGCTTTTGTAAGAATTCAATGCTGCTTTCCCAGGAGCCGGTAGCCTTCATCCGGCTTGTCTGGGTTAGCCAAGAAGCATACGGAACCCCAAAAAAATATACGTACACATAGAGCCTCCCCCACTCCCGGCAATTGCTTCATTTTGTTTCTTGAGGAGGAGGAATGTAGGCAAGTACGTAGGTACATCCCACCTATGAATCCAAGATGGTCCTAAGGCGAGGTCAGTACTACCCCTTCCCATGTTCATGCCTCTGTGCCAGTCCCTGAAGTGTAACCGCGTACACCAGTACATATCTACGAGCCCATAACAGTACGAAGTATTATCGAGCAGCTCCCAAGTATAAAAACGCACGTGCTCTTCTATCAAACTCTGGACTAGATGCGCCGTGTGCAGCAACCAACGCTCCAACCTTCCATGGCTGGCACTGAGCCTTCAACATCCTCAGCGACCCTGATGTTTTTACACAGGCCCCAACCCTCAACCTTAAGATTGAAACCGTACATTCCGGAACTCAACGGCCCCATGAACCCCCTGTACACAAGAAAGCGATAAACTTTCAATGAGTTTTGTCTCCCGCAGTGAAACCAAGGTCGCTCCGACCAGACTAGTGCAGACGTCGGGGACGTCTCCACCTTCGGATTGAAGCAGGCCAAGGATTTCGAATTCATAGCAATTTCTCGTTCCAGTCCCCATCTAACCATGTATCACAGTCTCCAAGACAAAGTGCGGGAGGGTGGAGAGGGAGCGGGTGGGGGGGGAAATCAAACTTAAGGGGTCCTTGTGACTATACTGCGGACAAGTCGTCCTCGCTCACNGGTTTTAGTGTTCAGGCTTGAATTAGGGCTTAGGGGTTGTGGTCGCGAGCGATACTAGCAGGCCTGGGTTGGGGGGGTTTCTACGTTTTTTGTGGCAGGTTTAAGTTTGAGTTAAAAGGTTCACTGTAGGGTTTAGGCGAGCTTTGGGGCTTACGGTGTTTGAGGCTTATGAGTTTAGGGTTTAGTAGGAGCTCTGGGTTTAGGGTGTCTTCGCCGGGCTGGAGGTTGAAGCATCTTCCGGGATCCCCAAAAACCTACCGTTTTAAGGCTTCTACCCTCTAAATTAAGGGGTCATAACCTACTATTTTGTAGGGTTTGGGGCCACGGGTTGGGTCTGGGGATTAGGTTTAGGAGCTTCGGGTTTGAGGCTTCTGGCAGTTGTTGGCAATTCCCAGAGTCTTAGGGTTTAGTGATGCGGGGTTCGGGGTCTGCGGCTTTAGACTTTCATTATGTTCACGCCTCTCTCTACGGCCGTTACCATTCACTCGCATATAAATCATCCGCTTCCTTTACAGGGTTCCTTTAAAAAGGGACCCCTATTCTACTCATAATGGCCCCTACATTATAGCATCCTACTAACAGCCCTTTGTAGACCCCTTTAAAGGCTTCCTTAAAGGAACAACCATCGAAAGACTCGGAGGTCTCCGGCTCTGCCGGCGGTGCGCTCACCTCCGCGCTGGTGGAAGCCTTGGAAGGTGGGGTTTAGGGCTCAGGTTCCAAAAAGCTCAGAGGGTTTTGTTTCCTGGATTAGTTATTTCTAGGGTTTAGTTTTTCATTTTTTGTTTTATTTTTTTTTCAGCGTTTTGTGTTTATGGGGTGTTGTTGTTTACAGGGCTTTGTGTTTATGGAGTTTCGGGTCTTTTTCATAGGATTTTGTTGTCTTAGGGTTTTGTCTTTGTAGGGCTTAGTTTTCTCATTTAGATTTGTTCGGACTTTGTTTTTGTTGTTTTTGTAGGGTGTTGTTGTTTGTAGGGTTTTGTGATTATAGAGTTTGATTTGCGCGTTTAGTTTTTCTAAGGCTTAGTTTCCACAGGGTTTAGTTTTTATAGGGTTTCGTTTTATAGGGTTTAGTCTTCCGGGTTTAGTTTTTATAAGGTTTTGTGTTTTTCTGGTGTGGTTGTTTATAGGGTCTTGTATTTATAGAGTTTCCTTCTCAGGGTTTAAGCCTTACAGGGTGTAGTTTGTATAGGGTGTGTTTTTTCTTTAAATGGGGTTTTGTTTTATAGGGTTCAGTTGTTCGGGATTTTTTTTTTAGGGTTTAGTTCTTGAAGGGGATTTACTTTTTACAGTGATAGTGTTTTTTTTTTCAGGGTTTGTTTTTTCAGTAGAGTTTTGTTGTTTTGTTTTATAGGGTTCAGTTGTTCAGGGTTTAGTTTCTGCAGGGCTTAGTTTTTGTAATGTTTTGCTTTATAGGGTTTAGTTTTTCGGGATTCGGTTTTGTAGGGTTAGTTTTTTGTTTCAGGGCTTAGCGTGGTGTTGTTAATAGGGTTTTGTTTTTCGGGTGGGTTTTGTGTCAGTGGGATTCAGTTTTTCTGGTTTAGTTCTGCGGATTTTTTTTTATAGGTCTTTGTTTGTATAGGGTTTTGTTGTTATAGGGTTATGGTTTTTAGAAGGCTTTGTTTGTATAGGGGCATTGTTTTATAGGGTTATGGTTTTATACGGTTTTGCGTTTTACAGGGTGTAGTTTGTCGGGTTAATCTCTCTAGGGTTTAGATTAGATTTTCGGGTTTAGTTATTACAGATTTGGGCTTTTTCGGGTTTAGTTTTCTAGGGTTTGGATTTTATCGGGTTTTGTGTTCTTCGGGGGTTGTTGTTTATAGGGTTTTGTGTTCATAGAGTTTCGTTTTCCGGGTTTAAAGTTTACAGGGTTTAGTTTTTCAAAAGAGTTTCGTGTTTGTAGGGCTTAGTTTTTCGGGGTAGTTGTATTAGGGTTTTGTTTGTACGCGGTGTTGTTGTTTATCGGGTTTTGTGTTTATAGAGCTTTGGTTTTTCGGGGTTTGTTTTTAGAGGGTTTAGTTTTGAAAGGCTTTTGTTTTTCGGTTTTAGCTTTTGTAGGGTTTTGTTTTGCTTTATGGGGTTCAGTTCTGTGTAGGGACTAGATTTTATAGGGTTGAGTTTCTCAGAACATCACGCTCTGTTTCCTGCATTTTCGTGTAGTGTACTACTGCTGTCATTCTCAGGTGTCAAGCTCAGCAGGCTCTTCAGTGTGGCATCGTCTGTGTTTTCATGTAACCAAGCCAGAAAGAACGAGATTTCAGCAGATTACATGCCATGCTGGCTCTAGTTCATAGGGCTTGATTTTATAGAGTTTTTGGTGTTTTTGCGGTTTTGCTTTTTTGTTTTATGGGGTTTTGCTTTTTATAGGGTTTAGGCTTTCGGGTGTTGTCTTTGTAGGGTTTGGTTTTTGTAGGGTTTGGTTTTTGTAGGGCTGTGTTTTTGTAGTTTTTCGGTTTGTTTTATAGAGGTTTGTTTGTAATTGTAAGGTTTTGTTTTTATATGGTTTAGTTTTCGGGTTTAGTTTTGATAGGGTTTGTCTTTATAGGGTTTTTCTTTTATAGGGTTTTGTCTTTGGGGTTTAGGGTTTAGCGGGGCTTCGGTGGGTTAAGGCGCTCCTTGTTCAGGGTTCCTGCGTAAAAGGGCTCTGTACAGGTCCAGAGTTTAATAGGGTTCAGGGTTTGTAAATGGGTTCCTATGAGGTTCCGATCAGGGTTCCTACAAATCTTGTCAACCTAGACCCTCCATCTACCCCCTATTCAACCCCAAACACCCTTAATTTGGGACCATATACCGTATACCCCTATTTGCGGGTACAAGGAGGGTCCTGGAATGTAAAGTCATTCTGATCTTCGTGTGTGCAGCTCACGCAGGACTGGGAATAACCCCTCCCACGCCCGAAAAGCAGTGAACAGCGAAACCTTAGAGCCCCAGAGCCTGATCGCGTAAACCTTAAGGCCTTAAGATCCCTATACCTAGACAATTTTTTGAATGCTACAATCCCTAAGTCCTTAAGCTGGCCTAAGCTGTTACTTTAAACCCTCGGGCAGGTCAGGAAGAGCTGACCTACGCGGAGCTGCTCGAGCGAATTAGGCAGGAGCTGGCTCGAAAGGGGCTCCTCGGACATGTTGAAACGGGTTCTTCAGGGGATCGTTGGGAGTTTCGAGTTTCGAGGTGTAGGGGTTTAGGGATATTGGGGTTTAGTGGCTCTAAGGCTCTAAGGTGTTCACGAAGATTCATGAAGTTTGGGGAGTGTAGGGCTGCTCCTAGGGGCTCTGAAATGTTTCTACAGGTCTATGGGGGTTCTAAGGGGTTTAGGGCAGGGGCTTAGAGATTTGGGTTTAGAGATTTTGAGGTTCAAGGGGCTCTTTAGGGTGGAGGGTTTGGGGTTTTCAGATAGTTTTAGGGTTTAGGGTTCTATGTGGTTTTATGGAATGTGGAGTTGTCTGTGGGTTCAGGGGTTCAGAGATTTTAAGGTTTAGGGCCTATAAGGGTTTAGGGATTTTGAGGTCAAGGGGTTCTAAACCCGTGGACAAAAACTTAAACCGAACTCCTGATCTTGGCCCGGGTTCTCTGTTCTTTGTGCAAGGTTCTCTCAGGTGCCGCAGTTTGTGTCCTCCCTCTTGGTGGAGCTGAAGCAGCCCTTCAAGTTGGATACTAGGTGGCACTTTGGGAAACTTGTTATTTCCCTTTATGCTTCCTATAGAGGTTCATAAATACTGTTAAGGACCCAAAACTATAACCCAGGATAGCATTTTTGTGGAGGACGCGTAGCAGTGAACCTCCTTTCCTGAAGTGGGTTGCTCAGTCAGAGATGGCTCAGAAGCAGGAGTTCAAGAGATGTTGACTTAGGGAGTGTACTGGATTTGGAAGCCACTGTCTGTGTGAAGGCTTGAAGGCTTCCTCGACGAGCAACCCAAGAAGTGTACAGGGTTTTACATTCCCACCGATGGCGTCCGCTTGAACACAGCCGGTGCTTTTGCAGAAGCCTGACCTGTGCCTGAGGAGGCAAGCAGGAAAAAAGCAGGGACCATGCACTGAACCCGTGCGATCTACATCTGCCGCACGAGACATGGCACACGACACAAACAGCCGCGCTTCATCAACGCCACAAACGCTCCGAGTGATCAGCAAAGAACTAAGAACAGAGCCCCTGGCAGAGGCGCCATGCCCACCTGGGGCCCTGGGCAGCGTGGACTTACCGATTTTTTGCGGGAAGTACTGCGTAGCTTCGTTGACGAAACGATAAACATTGCTTTGTGACCTTCTACCGCAAACTCGTCCGAAACGGTGCATCCGATGTCCTGCCAAGCACACGATCCCCGGTTGCAGGATGCAGCGAAGCCGCGCTCATCGCAAACCTGATGACGACATCACCGTTACCACGCCTTTTCCGCATTCCATTCCCAGTCGTACATGCACAAGGTTTGCCCATCTTATATGGTGACCGGGCGCTCGCAGAAGGCCCAACGACCGTTCGAGAGGCGTGCGACATCTTGTGATCGGCACCTGCCTAATCTGCCGCAAAAATGGACGCCCTGGGGGCAGGGCTTGGCCTGCTTCCTCGACGCAGATGCGTCGTCGAGAGCGTGGGTTCACGTCGCGAGGCGGTCGGTCCGAAGGGTCGGGTCATGCCGCAGGTCCACGACGCCAAGAACCATGGCCGCCTCGACTTCGTTGTCTACGGGGCAACGACCAACGGCGAAGCCTTGTGCTGTGACGCAACACTAGTCTCCCCCTTACTCGCGCTGGCTGCCCCGTCCCCGGTGCCGATGCGCGGGCTTGTCGCAGCAGGCAGACGCGAAGTCACGCTACCACCTCGCTGCAAAAGTCTGCTTCGGCTCCGCGTGCGATGCGCCCCCACCACGCTTGCGCGATCTTGCGCGCCTCTGCAGCCCAGGGCTGGGCGCCGCTTGTGGCCAGACGTGCTCCCGTTGGGTGACGTGTTGGACCTCGCGAGTGCGAGCGCCCCGAGTCAGCGGCGGCTTCGCTAGCACCCCATTTAGGATTCTAGGTAGCTGCCGTCGTTGGGACACGTTGTGCGGACGTAAAAAGGCGCGGAAAAATCTCCATTCCGCATCTATAGTGGATCATCACAACCGGTATATCGTGCTCCATCCACGCTTTACAATTCCATAGAAATCCACGCGCAAGTTGCTGCAAATGCAATTCCGAAGAAGGACAGCTCATCATTCACCTGAACTGGATTGAACGGGCTTGTTGGCTGGCATGACCGTTCCTCCCACCATCAGGTTCATGTCATGATTTTGCCAGCTTGATTGAATTTGCATGTCCCACGACAGTTTCGCATTGAGCCTGAGACATAATCGCCATAGTGCAGTGGACCACGCCTTTCGCGTCCCGGGTATGCAAGAGGCATCCCACCAGGGGCGTCACCTTGGTCATTGCAGTATGTCCACCCGTATCTTGCCAGGCATCAGGTTTTGGCAGCCACTTGGTGGGGGTGGGGTTGGAAGTCGCGCGGTGCTCGCGCTCCAAGCGTTTGCATCGAGGAAAAGTGTGGCCACTGATGATTTTTTCCGTGCGCACACAGGGCCCGAATGCCAGGATATGCAGACATCATTGCTCATTTCGTTGCATGTGTTGAAACGCACATCCGGGCCATCTTCACGCGGGGTTTTGCTATTGAAAATGTGATGAAGCGAAGTAATGCATGTAGTGCGAGTGCAAAAAAGACACGAGCACCTGCAGCATGCGGCCTTTCTACTCATGGTGTTACATGTGTTGAAACCTACATCCGGCCGTGTGCGCATGGGGTTCCGCCATTTCTGATGTGACTAAACGAGGACGATGTGAATGCAAAATAGGTACGAATACCTACGGCACGCGGCCTTTCTATTAATTTCGTTGCATGTGTTGAAACCTACCTCCGGGCCATGTGCGCATTGGGTTTGGTTATTTTTGATGGTGCTTAAATGCGTGTGATGCGGATCGTGATGTTGTGACTGAGTGCGCTTGATGCGACTTAACCCGGCTACACGTACCTGATTCCAGTGTTCTTGAGCTCAGCAGTCCGTGTTCATGGTGATTCAGCGCTCTGATGTCACACAGTCTAGCCCGCCAGTTCGTAGCAGCTCCCATTGCAGAACGGAGCGCCGCAACCGCCGGAACCCAGAAATAGTTTTCTAGCCCTTGCCCGGAGAACCTCCAACGGTGTTCGCACCTCTGCACGAAGCACGTGACGCGCGACCGGCTGCTTCACACATCCCTAATGTGGGCGACCTACAAGCACCGTGGTTGGTGCCGATGTTCCGAGCAGCCAGCCAGCACAGTGGAATTCGCTTGCAGCCACGACTTGGCCGTCGCCGGCTGCCTCCGCAGGACTTTTTTACACACACACACACGCACACGCACACGCACACGCAC
>BGNK01005382.1:407-29551 GCA_003297005.1 Symbiodinium sp. clade A Y106
GGGTTTAGGGTTTAGGAGTTTAGGGTTTAGGGTTTAGGAGTTTAGGGTTTAGGGTTTAGGAGTTTAGGGTTTAGGGTTTAGGAGTTTAGGGTTTAGGGTTTAGGAGTTTAGGGTTTAGGAGTTTAGGGTTTAGGGTCTAGGAGTTTAGGGTTTAGGAGTTTAGGGTTTAGGGTTTAGGAGTTTAGGAGTTTAGGAGTTTAGGGTTTAGGGTTTAGGAGTTTAGGGTTTAGGGTTTAGGAGTTTAGGNGTTTAGGGTCTAGGAGTTTAGGGTTTAGGAGTTTAGGGTTTAGGGTTTAGGAGTTTAGGAGTTTAGGAGTTTAGGGTTTAGGGTTTAGGAGTTTAGGGTTTAGGGTTTAGGAGTTTAGGAGTTTGAGTTTAGGGTTTAGGGTTTAGGAGTTTAGGGTTTAGGGTTTAGGAGTTTAGGGTTTAGGGTTTAGGAGTTTAGGGTTTAGGAGTTTAGGAGTTTAGGGGGTTCATTTCTATGACAAATTTTAAGGGGTCTATAAGGGATCTATAGGTTTTAGGGTTCAGGGTACCCCTAGACTCCCAAACCCCTTTGATTAAGGAATGTCCCTTCAGCTATCATAGGAACCCTACTAAGGAACCCCAATACGATTTAAGGTATAGTCCTGAATTCAGGAATATCCCTTAAACTACAATAGGAACCCTCATACGATCTAAGGTATGGTCCTTCATTATGGGGTCTTGGTGAGTCTCTGAGAACCCTAAAACCCTGAATGCCTGGATCCTGCCTGGATCGCCGATCAAGGAGAGCACCTCCTTCTCTGTGGTGTAGACCAGGTTCCATGTGCCTGCAAGGCATCAGGGTTTAGGGTTTAGGGTTTAAGTATATATAGGGTTTAGGGTTTAGTGTTTAAGTGCAGGGTTTAGGGTTTAAGTACAGGGTTTAGGGTTTAGGGTTTAAGTATATATAGGGTTTAGGGTTTAAGTGTAGGGTTTAGGGTTCGAGTATAGGGATCAGGGTTTAGGGTTCTGCAATGCTTCAGGCTTTTGCACAGCCTTTGCAATTGAAAGAGGGTTCCTTTGAAGGTGACTACAAGGGATACTAGAAGGGTTCGAGATGGGGGGCCTTGATAATTAGACTACGATACGCCTGTCCAGGAACCCTAGCAACAATCTCCTAACTACTCAAGCCCCTTTTGAGGCCCAGGCCTCCGGATGTCTAATGTTTACATGCGTAAAGGGCTGGGCTATGAGTACACTGATACGGAGATCCTCGCGATCTTCTGCCGAACTCCAAGAAAGCCACGACTGAACTCATGAACTTGGCACTGAGTCCAGGGCATCGAGACCTCGCGACTCCGTACCGGGCATATGCATCCACCGGAACCCAAAGCCCTAGAGGATTTTTGAAAAATGGAACCCTGAATCCCAAAGCCCAAGAGCCTACAGCCGAAAGCTCTCGGACCCTCAAACCCTCTGCTCCCTTCCGACGTCGCGGCCTGAAAGCATTTCAGCCGAAGCAGGACGCGAGGGCTCTGCCGAGGCTAAAGCCAGGGCAAAGCTATCCATGGACCTGACTCGTTTAACGGCACCTTTTGGGGTTTCGAGGGATCCTTACATCAAGGTTCCCGAGACTTACTTTTACTTTCTAGGGTTCCTATAAGGGTGTCGTTTGAAGGTTCCTATGTTTGCTTACTCGTTGCTAATGGTACTAATACCCATAAGTTCCCTGCAGCAATCGGTATGAAACCCTCCAGAAACTAGAGACCCTCTAAAACTCTCGGAAAAAACGCATCAAGAACCGCGTCAAGCCCCGCAGTGAGGCCTAAACCCCACTAAACCCCAAACCTCTAAAACCTTAGACCCTAAACCCTAAGCACCTAAAACCTTAAACCCTTCAAGCCTGAAGCCCTAAAACCTAAAACTCTACACCCTAACACCTCAAACCCTAAACCGCACCCGGGACTCGAGCTGTTTCTGCTCTGGCGTGGCAGTCGTTCCTCGTCCAGTCTCGTCCTCGGAAACATAAGGCACACAGGGACTTCGAATTGGGTTGATGTAGGGTTTACATAGTGTTTGTTTTGAGTATTTCGAGTTTAGAGTTGGGGCTCTGAGACGCTAGGGCCGAAAGACTTCAGATTTCTCGGACCCCTGAACCATCTACAACACTGGGCAAAGACGGTAATGTAGGAACCTGATTAAGAAACCTTGGGCCTTTATTAGGGTTCCTTATATGAATCCTACTATTTGGGGGTTATAGGCCCAGGGTGTCTTAATCAGGTTCCTACATTAACCTGTCACTAAACGGACCGGAGAACGGCGGAAAGATCTACATCAATCTGATAAAATGGTGTTACAGGGCCAAGGTGTATGCGGGCAGCATCGGTTTTTCGCTATGGAGGCCGCGGCGCTGTCACAAGACACCAAAGGATATACATGCTTGTAATCCTCTGGCTTCCAGCCCTTCATACGAATTTCAGGATCTGCCAATGAAGGGCTTCAAGGTTTAGGAAGTCTAGGCCGCTGGGGTTTAGGGTGAAGGTTCTCCAAACCAGTGTTGGGGGTTTGAGGTTTAGCGCTGAGGACTTCGGAATACCTTTAGGGCTCAGGTGTTTTAGTCAAAGGTGTTTTAGTCAAAGGTTTCTGATTTAGGGTTAAGTCTTGGGCTGCCTGCAAACTGCTCTTCAAACTGTGGAGAAACAAAGCAGGGCCCGGTTGATCACCCAAAGCTCCCAAGTGCGAAGAGGCCATCGGTTTAGGGCTTAGGGCTGAGTATACGAGATTTTGGGGGATCAAT
Organism: Symbiodinium sp. clade A Y106; assembly: GCA_003297005.1. Lineage (NCBI taxonomy): Eukaryota > Dinophyceae > Suessiales > Symbiodiniaceae > Symbiodinium > Symbiodinium sp. clade A. Next base: position 3,169 of record BGNK01005382.1, read on the forward strand.
CGTCAAAGTAGTGCGACAGTAGCACATGGTATCATGTTAGAAGAGGTTGCTGCCTTGAAAACCCATACCATAGCATCCTCTCCCACCGGTTTGCATGGACCCTAAACGCAACCCCGAGACCCCACTATGCTAAACCATAAAAGCTCTGAATCCCAAAGGGTACACCCTACGTAAACCATTCTAGTATCCCTTCAAAAAGCCTTAAATGCACCCTCCCGAAACCCACCGAGGACCCGATGGTTGGTGAGAATCCAAGAATCTGCCAGCTGCAACAGAACTTTCTTAACCTGTCATGTGGTCGAAGCCCTCTGGTTCCGGGTTTAGGCTTTAGCGTTTTAGTGGTTTAGGGTTTAAGGGTTCATGGTTACGGGTCTAGTGGTTTAGGATTTAAGGTTTAGGGTTCGGCTCAAGGGTTGCGTTCTCAAACGGTCCAGTGTCAAGGATTCAAGGGTTTTTTTGTTTAGGGTTTAGGGTTTAGGGGGGTTTAAGCTTCAGGGTTTTAAGTCTCGGGGTGTAGGTGCCCATCTGTACCGAAACAGGTTCTTCTGCAGGGCGAAAGAAATGCTTGCTGGAATCCTACGATCGTACATTATCTGCCAGTAGAGTCTGTCACAGCACCAGAGTTCTCCAACAGCCGACGGACGAAACAAAGAGCAGTACCACAGGGGCCTTAATGTTCAGACTAGGGCAATTACTGAGACCCTATACCACAGAGTGGCGAACATTGCCAGAGAGCATTGATGGAGTTACTCCTCACCCTTAGCCCTAAAACCCTAAACTCTAGACCTTGAACCCCTTAACCGCAAGGCCTAAACCCCAAAACCTCAAATCCTAAATTCCTAGCATCCGACATAGGGGACCCGAATGAAGTACCCTAAATAGTAGGATATCATAAGGACCCCAAAAATGAGGTCCCTAATTTTCGGAAACTCCCATAAGGCCTCCGGGATCCTCTCCTTCGTGACAGGCAGCGTGAGGTCCACCTGCAGCTCAGCTCACGAGGTGGTCCAGCCGGGTTGAGGGTTTAGCGTTTTAAGGTTTAGGGTTCAGGGTTTAGGGTTTAGGGTTCCGGGGTTCAGGGTTTAGGGTTTAGGGCTTAAGGTTCCGGGGTTCAGGGTTTTTTTTTAAAGTGTAGTAGCGGGGTTCAGGGTTTAGGGTTTAGGGTTTAGGGTTCAGGGTCCAGGGTTCAGGGTTTAGGGTTTAGGGCTTAGGGTTTAGGGGTTCAGGGTTTAGGGCTTAGGGTTTAGGGGTTCAGGGTTTAGGGTTTAGGGTTCCGGGTTCAGGGTTCAGGGTTCAGGGTTCAGGGTTTAAGGTTCCGGGTTCAGGGTTCAGGGTTTAGGGTTAGGGTTTAGGGTTCAGGGTTTAGGGTTTAGGAAACCCTTGGCCCTAAACCCTTATTCAACCCCAACACTAAACTCTGAACCTTTACAGAACCCTCATGGATCTCTTGTCGAACCCTCAGAAAGTAGCCTCACAGATCTTGTATAGAACCCTTGACGGAAGCCCTTAAACCTGAGCTACAAACTTTTCTCATCCCCCCTAGACCCTTAACCCCAAACCTTAAGCCCTAAACCCCCAAGCCCCTAAACCCCTAAGCCCTAAACCCCAAAACCCCTAAAACCCCTAAAACCCCTAAAACCCCTAAAACCCCTAAAACCCCTAAAACCCCTAAGCCCTACAGCCCTAAACCCCTAAGCCCTTGAACCCTAAACCCCCATCCTGGCCTTCGTGCTCGCGCAGGCAGATGGCGCAAGTGCGCTCCAGGCGCTCCAGGAGCCCAAGGTCATGGATTCACCTGGGTCAAAGTTCAGGGTTTAGGGCTTTAGGGCTTTAGGGTCAAAGATTAGGGTTTAGGGCTTTAGGGCTTTAGGGTCAAAGTTCAGGGTTTAGGGCTTTAGGGTAAAAGATTAGGGTTTAGGGCTTTAGGGCTTTAGGGTCAAAGTTCAGGGTTTAGGGCTTTAGGGCTTTAGGGTCAAATATTAGGGTTTAGGGCTTTAGGGCTTTAGGGTCAAAGTTCAGGGTTTAGGGCTTTAGGGCTTTTTGGTCAAAGATTAGGGTTTAGGGGTTTAGGGCTTCAGGGCTTTAGGGTCAAAGATTAGGGTTTCGGGGTTTAGGGCTTTTTGGTCAAAGATTAGGGTTTAGAGGTTTAGGGCTTCAGGGCTTTAGGGTCAAAGATTAGGGTTTAGGGGTTTAGGGCTTTAGGGTCAAAGATTAGGGGTTAGGGGTTTAGGGCTTTAGGGCTTTAGGGTTTAGGCTCAATTATTAGGGTTTAGGGGTTTAGGGCTTTAGAGTTTAGGGTCAAAGATTAGGGTTTAGGGGTTTGGGGCTTTAGGTCTAGGGGTTAAAAGGTTGTGGCGTTCGAAGAGGTATCTGCAAGGTTTCTTTAGAGGTTTAGATTTTATACTTGTAGGGCTTGGGGTTTAGGGTTAAGGGACGGTGACCTGAACCCTGATGTAGGATGATTTTGTTTTCGCAGTAATAGGCCGAACAAGACTATTTTCTAGTCCATTTTCATGTAGCCTGCAATATTCGTATTGCTGATCTTCTAAGGCTGACCAAGGGCGCAATGAAAGTGAACACGATGACTGTCCAAAGTTCGAGCCCTTACTCCTTTAGCTTATATAAACCGTAAAACCTAAACCGCTTAGCACTGGCTTACCACTGCGGATACCTCATTGCGATGAGTGGCGGCGCGTCAACGACGCCTGGCCTGAACCTGACAACGGCAATGCAGCAAACCCACTTTAGGGTTCAGGGTTTAGGGTTTAAGAATAAGGGTTTTGGGTTGTTCCAGCTTGCTTCAGGGTTTAGGGCCTATGGTTTAGGAACTCCGTCTCTCTTGCAGGCTTGGAAAGACCGGTGACATCCCCTTGCAACTCGCATGCAAGGGCAAACATGGAAGGAGCTCCAGCCGACCCGATGGCAAAAGTCTGTGATGGTGTCGGCTTTGCCCAGAGGAGGCATGTGGCCAAGACCTTGTGGTGTGACTGAGGTTTCGGGTGTGGGGCCTAGGTAACCTTTTTGGGGGTGCTAGGGCTGCTCTCAACCAAAATTCTGGTGAGCGGTTGGCATTCTAGGGCGTGCTCCTTTTCTCTGCCTGGAATCCACAACCGCATAAAATCTGTTCAAAACCCTAAACCCTCAACCCCTAAACCCTCGAAAAAAATGCCTACGCAAACCCTACTACTCTGTCGCGAAGGAGTCCTTCTGCAGACAAAATCTGAGACCCCTGCGGCCAGCCGGGTGGCAAGCTGCGAGCGCGCCATGGCAAAAGGAAGAGCGTTTAGGATTTAAGAGTGTGTTTCCACAGATTCCAGCATCCCTGAATTAAGGGGTCTTTTGTTGTCATTATTGACCTAACGAGGTTCCCCTAGATTCTGAAGCATCTCACCTTCTACTGCTATCATTGTCAGCGGTGCCCACAAGGATGAAACCTTGAACCCTAAACTCTAAGCAATACCCCAAGCTTTTCCACATGCCACCAGCCGACAGCTCCAAGCCGCATAGCTGAACGGAGAGAGTTTGCAGCACTGCTGTAATACATAGGGTGTTCATAATTGAAGTCGAATTTGGGGAGTATATTATAGTACAACTATGCCATACTACGCCTATATGGATGCTACTATGGATTATTCAGGCCCATACAGTGCACCTGCGTGTGGCTTCGGTTCATATCGGCTTTGCATGGAAGTAGCTGTAGCTGTAGCTGTAATCCGCTTTGCATTGTGATGCTAATGTTAATGCGTGATACCGAGCTTGGATTGTCTCGCTTCATTCCTACAGCTGTTGCTGGTGGTTTGCATGCAGCCGCTCTGAAGCAACATCGACATGAATGGAAGTGGCGTCGGTCTATCAAGAACACTTCAGTTTCGCACAGCTTCATCTCAGCACCTGTTTTCCTCCATCCACTCCACCACAAAGAATGCAGCATGGGTCTGAACGTGAAACGTTCTTTGCACGGACATCAGAAGGCGTTTGCTGCGACTGTGGAGTTCCTAGGCTTCCTGGCAGCGGCTAGAAGCTATATCGAAGTACGTGAGTGTCCCCGTCTAAAGTCCTGCAACCGCTTGGAGGCAGGATATGTGTAAAGCTTCGATGATTGTTCTTGGCAACAATGCATCGCTTGATGCAAGTGGTTGGTGAGCATTGGGAGGCTTCGCGCAAGATGCGAGCTGCTGGCTTTTGTGCTCAAGTCCTGGAACTCCAGCGCAAAATACTCGAATTTTGTTGGAACTTCATGACATAACACCCCCCCCCAGATTCTGGGAAGAATCAGGTCATGAAGACCACACGCCAGCGCACGAAGATCCGAACGCGCAGACTGGTCAAGCTCCGTTTCATCTGTCGCATTAAGACTCATCACGGAGTCGTTATGGATGGTTGCCTTCGGCAAGAACCCGAAAGGACTTAAAGGCAGAACCGTGCCAAGATGGCCTCTGAAGCAGGCCCGAACACGAAAGACACTGAGTGGAGGTGCCACTTTGCATGCCGTTGTGAAACCTTCTTTAAGCAAAGACTGTTTTGAGTGAGTTAGTCGGGAAGAAGCGCCACTGTCGCAAGCGTTAAATTACACACCATCTGAATACCCTAGCAAAAGCATGGCCATTTAGGAAAACAAAACACACCAGAATCCCAGCGTTGCTCCTGGTCAGCGAAATTACAGGCTCGAGCTTTTGTGAGCGGAACACTGGTTTTTAAAAATGATTGCAAAGGGATGAACCCGCAGCAATGTAGCGAGTTGGCCACCCTAAAGCCTACAGAGTATGGTCAGATGGCCACACTGAAGGCAGCCAGGACGACTTCATCCAGCAGCGCTGCAACAGAGCGTGCTCGGTCGCCCTGCAAGAAGGAATCCAAGCGATGCAATACGAGGTCCTCAAAACGGTTTAGGGTTTTGCATTAAGGGCTGGAAGACTCCAATCTCAAAGCATGCACACCCCCGACATTGCTAGGCAAAAGCTGGGCTCTTGTTAAGGAACTAATTTTAGCTACCATCATAGGGATCTATAGGAATTAATGAAGTTTCCTTATTATGGTAAACCCGTGAACCCTTAAACCCGTATAGAAACCTTAAGGAACCCTTTTAAGGAACCCTATATTATGGTACACTAAATCACATTCCTTAACAAAATCCCAGAATAGGGTCCTGCAGTCTCATGTTGAAACCGTCGGGATCGCTGATTTTGCCGAGGACAAGCTCCTGGTGCACCAACATGACGTGAACGAAACTTCGCAGATGGTTTAGGGGTTTAAGGTTTAGGGTTTAGGGTGTGCCAAGGCTGACTTTTTCTTACAGTTTTCTCTATGATGCAAAGATACAAAACACAATCACATGCAATACGATCCAGATGCCGCGATTCGGATCGGCTTTGCATCGCGCGGAAGATAAGTTGTAACCCAAGGATGCAACATAATTTGAGTGCAGATGTTTGATAGCGAATATTTAGGACGTTGTGTATATATGGAGAAGGATATCTGGAAACACCATGACAGCAGCCATCCGATCAACCGAAGTGGAAAATCCTTGGAAAGTCTTTGCGCGCTGTCATAGATTTCGCGCAATGGTTTCGAGGAATTAAAAGTCGAGGTATCAAGCTTTCGGCCTGGGGCTCCCGCTGCCGGTAATAGAGTCTGGAGGATTTAATTAAGCGTCGAAGTAGCAAGCTTTCGGCCTGAGCCACCCGCTGCCGGCAGCGGTCTCAAAGTTTTAAACGTCGTGGGGTTTCCGGCTATAGGGCCGCTTACCATTTAGGATTTTGGATTCAGGATTTTGGATTTTGGGTTGAAATTTTCGACTCTGGGCCTTGGATTTAGGATTTTTGGTCTTGGATTTTCGATTTTGGGTTTGGGATTTTGGTCTTTGTGTTTTGGCTTTTGGGTCACAAAGCGCTTGGGGTTGAATTTTGGCCTGGGGCCCCCGCTTCCGGCCACTGCGACCCGTTGAAATGGAGGGAACCCCACGAAAGCTCAAAATTTGTCGATTTTGCAATGCCTGCTCTTTTCCGAAGGCCATTTCCAAGGCCTCCTAGTATTGCTAGATTTACGGGCTCGGGGCCGCTTAGCATTTAGGATTTTGGGATTAGGATTTAGGATTTTTGCGTTTAAGAATTTGGGTTTAGGATTTAGGATTTGGGGTTAGGATTTTGGGTTTTGATTCAGGGTTTTGGGTTTTGGGTTTTGTGGATTGGGTTTCGAATTTAGGATGTTGGGTTTTGAATTTGGGATTTTGGGTTTTGGAATTTGGATTTTGGGTTTGGGATTTTGGCTTTTGCGTCGCACAGCCTGTGGGGTTGAATTTTGGCTTTGGGGGGGCCCCGCTTAGGATTTAGGATTTAGGATTTTGGGTTTTGGGTTTTGGATTTTGGATTTTGGGCTTTGGATGTTGGAACCTATCTCTTCATTATAGGGAGAGCCGTCATTGGGTGATTGCCGAGGATGAGAGGCTGCAGCTTCACCCTCTGCAGTGATGTGTCTAAGCGGCTCTCTGATCGATCGCGGGCCGCGTCGCGACTAGGTCGCACTCGCGGCCTAGACATTAGGCTCACACCAGGGTTTGTGGGTGGCGGCATATTACGCGTCAAGCGACCTTCCTTGCATGTAACATAGAACTCGGTCAAAACGGAAACTCTCTTAAACTCGCCCGCTGTGATGATACCACAAGCAATCACCCAAACCATATCCTGTCAGGGTCTAAATAAAGCTTACGCCCTCAATTCCCACACCGAGCAAACAGGGCAGGGGCTAGGCAGAACATAAGGCAAGGCAGCAGGGCAGGGCAGCAGGGAGGGAGGGCCAGGCTCTTCTTGAGCAGGACCGGGCATGGACAGTCCTGCACAAGACAGCGAGCCAAGTTGGATCGTGCTCAAGTCCAAGGCTTGTCCAAGGCAGAAGCAGGAGGTTCAATCAGCTGCCAACGGTGAACCCACGCCACATCCAGGCGGCACATGCCGCAAGGGGCAGCAAAGTGCAAAGTAAGGCACGACAATGTCCGGCACAAACACAGCAGAGGAGGGACTGTCACCTGGCGATTCACCCACAATGCCGGAGCAGACGTGCTCGGGGACGAGGATGAGGAGGACATCGCGTCCAGCCTCCGCGATCGGCCCAGCAGGCAGAGAACCCAAGCAGACAGAGTGTCACGCATGATCGGGAGAGGCGCGACCTGAGCAGACACTATGTCGCAGATGTGCTGGTCACAAGTGGGATGGTCCGCCTCCAAGGCATGCAACAGGTTGGGATAACAAAGCCCGCGGAGGGCCGTGGCCTGTGGGTGACCGACAGAAAGCAAGGAATCGGCGTCGCGGGGAGGACCTTGGCGCTCAAGCTGTTGCACACACGGGACCAATACAGAAGATGCCTCTGGAGTCGGGAAGCACTCGCAAACTGTGCACCGCAGATCTGGCAGCGACCTTTGGAGAGGCGGGTCGCCAGGTTCCGGTACCCGTGCAGCGGCCCGTGCATCGTTTGTGCCTGCGCCCCCGGTTGCACCGCACAGCAAGCAGGCATGCTGCATTACGTGGGGAGGGAGCAGCAGCACGGATCGGCTTCCATACCTCCCGCACAAGGAGTCGATAGCCGCCTGGAGCTGGTGGGCTTCAACGTCAGTGGCCTCAGGTCTGCGTATGAGACAAAAGCCAAAGGCAAGCCTGCTCCAAGGCCTCCCGGTATTGGGCGGAAGAAGGCGACCGCCCACACGGGCATAGTGAGCGACGGCCCGCTGCCACAACCAAATGGCTGCTGAAGAGTGCACAGCGTCAGGGAAATCCGTTTGCCCGCAAAGAGCTTGTGCCTGGCAGCGCGAAAGGCCGCTTGGCCCAGTTCGAGCCTGTGACGAATTCTGGCAGCATGCGACAGGTATGAGATCTCAAGTGACGGTACGGAGACAAAGCATCCATGGTATCGGCAACGACTGCGGAGACCTTCGGATCACGTGCTTGTTCACAAAGGACGGGTGTGCCCATATCGTCCGCATACACAATGTAGGGCCGGGCAGTCGAGAGGTCAACGAACGGGTCCCGTGCCATGGCACCACCAAGCTTGAGGCCTGCCGCCGCTCGCTTTGCGCCTGGAAATGGCCTTAGCGAACAGCAAGCTGAACAGGGTGTCAGCTAGAGTGCCACCCGGACGTGTTCCTCCAGTGGTTTCAACAATCGTTTAATCTCGGGTCATCACGAACCAAGTTTGCGAATGCATTTCCCTCGCGATGTCCGTGAGCGCGGGGCATGCAGACTGTGTGGCCAGAACGGGCTGAGATACGATGTAGTGGCACAAGGTTTGCAATCTCAGAGACGGGTTTGTTGGTCAAGCCGCCCCCAAGATCGTCTCCCTGATAGTGGCGTAATACGCCGCGGACAGATCCAGGAAAAAGAGTCCACATGCCCGAAGTTGGCGATTGCACCAGAATGCCTCTCCGAGAGGAGCAAGAGCTGGTGTTAGGACATCCAGATTTGCCGATGTGGAACTCGGTGTCAAGAGTCCGGCGGCCTCCGCAGCTCCGCACACCGTCTGTAATAAGACGGGCCAGAACAGCTCGGCCATGCAGTGTCCAAATGCCCGGCAGGTGACACGGGGTTAAAAGATCAGGTCCTGCAGCTTTCCTCGCAGACGTCCGTCGGAAAGCCACCTCGACGGTGTGCCACGACTTGGCCTGCCGCTCTCGGCATTGCAGGACCAGGGCGGCCGCGCTTGTTTCGGGGCCGCCTTCAAGGGCACTGAAGTGCTTCCGCCAGGTTTTGGACCTGTCCGCCGTGGTGCATAAGGTGCCGTCGGCACGCTTCAGGGCTGGCAGGGGCTCATTACCCTGTCCGCGGAAACCCTAAACCCTAAACCCTAAACTCCTAAACCCTAAACCCTAAACCGGGTCTTGAATACTCGATGCACCGCCTTGTGGACTTCAGTAGGCGCAGCATCGCCAATATCATCAGCAAGTTTCTCAAACATCGCTCCTCTATCAGACCTGGGGTTTTTAGGCTCTAAACTCATGCCAAAAAGCGCTTTCTTTCTTCTCCTATGCCTTGAGTTTAGGGTTTAGGTTTGAGGGTCCAGGGTTTTGGGTTTAGGGTTTAAAGTTTAGGGCTTTGGGATCAGGGTTTAGGGTTTGAACAGCAGGATAAACTTAGGATCCAAGCTCCTTGTCTGCGGGGAATGAAGCTTCAGCATCCCTGACATCCAATCGCGCAAGCCTTTCTAAACAAAGGTCCCTGGCCGCCACCGAGTGGATCTTGATCGCCTAGCATGGCCAACACTCGAGTGGTTGTCAGTGCTGCATGCACAGCTTGACAGTTACCACAAGGGTTTGCACCGTAGCTGCTAGAAAAGACCTCAGCGAGCACTGCCTGAACCCTGACGCACGGCACCAAAACTTCATTCACCTAGGACCGAATGCCTGTGGCAGGTGGAGCTCATGCGCTTCCACAAGCTCTGCCAAGCACCAAACCCTCGTCAGGAGCGAGAAATCGGCCTCCAGGCAACTCTGCGCTGGTCACCCTAAGACTGAAGATTAGCACGGTCACAATGATACCAACAATCACAACACTATTCATACTAGTTGCTGGTATGAAACCTATGGAGACTTAGAATGATACCAAACTTGAAAACGACCGCTCAGACTGGCTTTAGGCTGAAGGCTGGAAGGTGAAGAACCAGATGCCGTCCAGATATTATAAACAAAAACTATATAGCTCTGCTATATGGATCCCTATGAGTCACATGACTTGTGTTTCGGGTTCAGGAGGTCTTTACGATCTGTGCCTCCAGAGCCACCACTTGCTCCAACCGTGCCTGCCGGGCAAGTTTCTGCACATGAACTGCGAACGCATGCTGGCTACCAATGATGGTAAAGCAACGTCAATACCAATGGCAGCCATGCTCCTGAAAAACGCTGTTTCCCATCAGGTTCATGCTGCTAAACGTTACTAGTGTCGTCACTTTCATTGTCAGGATGCCTCGTTCGATGATGTTGACGATGATGATGCTGATGATGCTGGCGATGATGATGATGATGATTATGATGATGATGATGATGAGGAGGAGGATGAGGATAACGATGACGATGACGATGGTGATGAGGATGAGGAGAAAAAGGAGGATGAGGAGGAAGAAGAGGGAGGAAGATGATGACACCACTACATACGTCTACGGAGGATTCAGGCCTGGTGGTCATGATTTAGGGTAGCTCGAAGATGGGGCATTCACGCCTTCGGGAAGTTCAGGGTGTACCCATAGGCTCCATAGTAGTTCCTTTTGGGGATTACCTTATGGAAATCTAAATATGAGTGGACTACTATGGGGCCTCTAGGTAGGGTCGCTGTCCAACTATCAAGCGATAGAAATCGGGACTCCGCAAAGGTGGTCCCGATCGCATTCACACGGGGTTTCCGCAGCCTTTAAGGGCTCTGAATCGTTCCTCTCAGCATCTTCCCAGAGACTCCAAAACCCTTAATTAAGGAATATGCCATAAATCTTATTTGGGATCCCATTATAGTTTAAGGTATATTCCTTAATTACGGGGTGGTGGAGTTTCTGGGTTTGAAAGCAAATCGCTTCCCAATTCCCGTCTCAAACCCTTCGAAACTCCCAGCCACTCCGCAAAGAGTCACACGGTTCTCCAATTTGGACTCTGAAGCCCTAAACCCTAAACCCTCAACGGTTCTGTCGCAATCGCACTTCTGCAATGAGCATAGCCGCATCCAGCGGCTATCGGCTACTTGAAGTAACCTTCCGACTTGGAGTACCTAATACAGGGGCCTGAATAATTAGAATGGTTTTGGGATGTGTTATACTGTAATTAGAATAAGGAACCCTCCAAAATAGAATAGGCGATTATCAAGGCCCCTTGTGTAGGCGGGATCATGACTAACCAAAGACGCATAGAGGTAGAGCCCAATGCTGCAGGTGCAAGAACTATCAGCTGGCCGTAGCACTCTGACTGTCTCTGGTTACAGATTGATTGGGAGAGGGGAGCAGACTAACTACCTTATAACCTTAGTTACCAAGCCCCGTAATCCTCTAAATAAACCCTAAATCCTAATCCAACGACCCATGAGCCTTTAAAACAAACACGAGAGAGTCTCCCCGGACAGCCTTGCCCTGCCGACGCAAGGACTTCTTGAGGTGCGCCATCATGTCGTCGAACTTGTTCATCTCCTTCTAAACCATAAACCCTAAACCCTAATTAAACCCCTAAACCCCTAAACCCTAAACCCTAAACCCCTAAAACCCCTAAACCCTAAACCCTAAACCCCTAAACCTCTAAACCCCTAAACCCCGAAACCCCCAAACCCTCAAACCCCCAAACCCCTAAACCCCAAAACCCTAAACCCCTAAACCTTAAACCCCTAAACCTTAAACCCCCAAACCCTAAACCCCTAAACCTTAAACCCCGAAACCCTAAACCCCTAAACCTTAAACCCGTAAACCCCTAAACCCCTAAACCCCAAAACCCCAAAACCCCTAAACCCTAAACCCCGAAACCTTAAACCTCAGGCGCGGAGCTTCGGGTTTCGCATTTGGCTTGGAGTTTAGGGTTTACTTGGAGGGCCAGGGGACTTAGTAAGGCTGCTTAAAGGGATCTATAGGGTTCCTTGAAGGGATCTATAGGGTTTAGGGTTTGGGGTTTACTTGGAGGAGCAGGGGACTTAATAAGTAGGTTATAAGTAGGGTTATAATTGGGGTAACTCCATTAGGGTACTTATAACTCTACTTATAATCGACTACAATGCACTATAATATACTCTAATATACTATAATATACTATAAAATATTACATAACCCTACTTATAACCTACTTACTAAGTCCCGTGCCCCTCCAAGTAGGGTCAGTTCAGGGTGTAAGGCCAAGAAACAAACGCCCGCGGACCTGCTTGGACTTCAGGTTACTTCGGGGTTAGGTTTACGTACCTGCGATTTGCTTGTGACATAGTGCTTGGATCCTCGCTGTACATTGTTTATCCTGAGGCAAACGGTGTTAGACATTCACTTTCGTTGTTGCTCTTCACTGGATATGGCGTGGGGCTAAGCCAAGAACCCCATCCGATGATTTCGAGGACTGCGCACANCGTTGTTGCTCTTCACTGGATATGGCGTGGGGCTAAGCCAAGAACCCCATCCGATGATTTCGAGGACTGCGCACATAAGTCAGCATGTCAGCAGTTGCATTGTTGTCGTACCCAGGAGTGTGAGGAATACTTAGGAAATTTCCTCACCATCTACAAGATCTTCCCCAGAAATGTGAGTGGTGGTGTCAACCCAACATCCGTGTGTGTGTGATGTGAGCTTGACATAGCAAGGAGGCAGATGATATCGACGAGAACGTGGTGGTTCGTGGCGGTTTCTCCCCAACTAAGCTACGCCTCATCAGCGCTTCGCGTGGAGTGCTGGGAGGAGAGGAAGCGGCAGGTGAAGGCTATGCCTATGCCACTGTTGTGAATGGTGGTTGTGCACATCTCGCCGTAAAGATGGTCACGCACAGCTGGCGTAACAAGGCACCCTGTCAGAAAGTTCTGCCCTTCACTCTCTCATACTATCTCCGCACTCGTGTTTCTCCAGTTGGTGGGTCCAAACTCTCAAAACCTTGCTTCCTTCTTCTTCTTCTTCCTGTTCTTCTACCATAGAAACCGCTTCGTCCCATCACAATTAGCATTCTTTGGTCCGTGGGAAGTTGTCCGCACCAGAGACTTAAGTCAGCCAAGTTCACCCATCTTTTCGCCGCCGTTCTTGCTGATGCTTTGGATGCGGAGAAGTATGACGAGATTGCGAGAAGCCTTGCAGAGAGAGACTTTGGCAAGCTGACTGAAGCCTTGCATAAGAAGGGCAAGCTCGATGTCCGCTATTGGATTTGTGCGCTCTCGGTGAATCAGCACACCGGGATCTGTGCGAGTCCTCCACCTGCAGACTCAACGGGGTATGCCATAACTCCGTGCCAGTGCAACACGCCAAAGTACTTCGAGGGAGATCTCAGCGAAGCTCAGCTGCAAGGTGGCCCTCAGGCCTAAACCCAAACAGTAGGCCCCAAGGGTTTTTGGTGATTCATAGCAGCAGGGGCACCAGGGATGTGTGGCTTGGCCTGGTGCAACGAAGCTCCAGTCACACATCAGGATATGGTCGGGGTATAAAAGCTGTCCTGAAGACAGAGAGAGAGAGAGAGAGAGAGAGGAAAGGGAGAGGAGAGAGGGCGAACATTGACATGCAACCACTGACAAAGTGCAAACTGTGGAAGCAGCGTCCTGGGATTTTTGTCCTCCTGTGCACGATTGTTGACCTGTCTGTCTCGGTTACAAATGCTGATATCCGTCCTCATCGTGAAGAAAGCACTTGTGCGGTCCGTACCAACTGTGACGCTCCTCCTGATAATGTGAATGACTGTGGTAGCACCACCTGTTCTCACACCGCTCACATTGATGACGACATCGGATTGGTCCGTCTGAGAATCGAAGTCTCCTGTTGAGAATATCCCAGATCTGCCACAATAATTCAAGCAGTTGTGTCGTAGTGGCTTGACTGATCCTCGTACGGGTATCAGCCATCGTTCGGCTATCCATGGCTAGTGTGGTGTTTCAAGAGAAGCCCTACTGGTCTCGGTCAATCACTGCAGTACTGGACAACACAGCTCAAACATGAAGCATTCAGACACAACACGCACCACGATACAGGTCCTGTTTGCACCGAATTCCTGAGCGAGCGGGTCAATGGCCTGATGATGACGCTGAGTTCTTCTTCAGGACATGCTGTACAAGTTGCAAAGTGCTGGAGAAACGACGTTTAGGTCCTCGTGTCTCTTGGACAACACGATCCCCGTGTTTCTTCAGGAAATCTAACATCAATTGTGCTCGGTTCGGGATATAGAAATCATCCTGCAGCTGCTGGGTCGCCGTCATGCGTGCCCGAAACTGTTTCCTAAAATATGGGATCACTTTGAGCCGGACGCCATCCGCGTCCTCATCTAGCATTCTAAGGCGCTTTCTAGTTTTCTGAGGTTGTTCCTCAGATTGTTTCGTCACATCAGAGCGGTCTTTACGTTCTGGAAGCGATTCAGATAGTCCGATACTTGATGCCCGATCAAACTCTGCAGAATCAAGCACACACTCGTTATCCGAACTGGGTGGTGCAAAGTCCTCCGAGTTTGGAGTAGGAAAGTCCTTGTACTCGTCGTCGAAGGTCGCAGATACCGTCTGGCTTTCTAGATCGGAACTATATAGCTCCGCAGAATCCGGGTTGGACATAATGCCTGTTTTAGCAGGAGAGCCTGAGGCACTGTCACTGATGACCAAGCTCGAGCAGAATGTACTGGAAAGAGAGAGACAGAGAGAAGAAAGGTTACGGCATGTGATGCGTGAACATATTCAAGCAAGGAACACGACACACTCACAAGCGATTTTACCCGGTCCTGAGTCGTGTTTGCGCCGGTGATTTTATCACCTGATCAAGCTAGTCTGCTGCTGTCCTCACGAAGTGAACCACATCCATAGTGGCCAGCGATGTGATAGGAAGCGCTTGAATTTTTACGACAAACGTATGCCGACAAGATTTGAAAGGGGGTGTGCAATCTGTACAAGACATCCACGCGAAAAACCCCGACCTCGGTAGATTTCAATTAAGTCCTCCACCTGTGGCCGTATCAGTCGCATCGGTCTGGCGAGCCTGATGATCGTCCGAATCCTTGCTGAAAAGCCTGAAAGAACATGTTCGCGACTACCCACGGACTGTAATGTGCGCAACACGGTGCTGTCCGATGGTTGACAGGTGGTGATCGTGCCTTGCACCACGGAACACACGGTGCCTAAGAACTTCTCTTCGTGAACATATTCCAACAAAATGGGTGGTCCGTAGAATTCCAGATTGAGCAAAAGTTGTGTCCATGAATTTCGACGAAGTCCTTCATGAAAATGAAAAGCCCGGTTGTCAGCATAGCGTACAGTAGTGCGCAAGCCGATGTTGAACAAAGTGTTGCGAAAATTTCGCAACCACAGGAACTCTGTTGTTGAAGCCACAAGAGTGCACAACACCGGCGCCAACGCAGATCCCATACTGGCTCCTTGAATCTGTCTGAAAGTAAATGCACCACACTGAAAGTAGCTGGATTGCAACATGAAAGCTGTCAGATCTGGTAGGTCCTCCAGGTGCATGGTCCTAGTGTTCTTGGCAGCAAATCTGCGACGTCCTCGAAATACCCGGAAATTCGAGTCCTTGTTGCGAAAAGAAAGCTGCAATGATTGTTCCTGCAACGGCTTCCCCCACTGTTCCTGAAGTAGAAACAAGGTGTACGTCAATGCCCGTAGAATACGATCATGTGGAACAGAATTGAAGAATCCAATTAAGTCCTGTTGTATCATGTGCGCAGGCTCAGCAGCATGAAAGGACATGACTGAGTGCCACATGGTACGTATCACCTGCTGTACCGACAGCATGTTGAATGTTGATCCCGGCGGAAAAACCACCAGCATGATCTGAAACACACCCTTCGCCAAGAAGGTCGTCAGTCGTGAATGCCAGCAGTGATCACAGGCTATGATCGGTCTGGCTTCCATAAAAGCCTTGCTGGGTTTAGGTAAAATGCGTGCCACCGGCAAAGATGCGGACCACTCGCATCCCCAAGCATACCTCTGATTCCATCCGGAAAAGGATTGAAAGCGAGATCTGAGATTGGACATAATGGATGACATGCCCACCCGGCATCTATGGAAGACTGTAACATCCAGAAAAGTTACATCTAACAGTTGATGAAAAGCAAAGGACATGCCACATGGAGTGAGTGCGGAAAGTGGTCTACCGGCGTGCAAACAAGTCCTCGAAGTTGTCCAAGATCACTCTGGATGGTCCGTAACAACTGAAGGTTCTCTGATTGTAATGCACGATTATGCAATTGCAATTGATACCGCATCCACTGCCGAAGTCCTGAGCGTACACGTTCAGGTAGTCTCCACCTGTTACACCATCGACGCAGTTCCTTGTCGGCGATGCGTGCCCATTGCTTATCTGAAAGGAAAGTGGTGTCATTCAGGTTCAAAGCTGCCAAAGGAGAGAAAGGAAGAATCTGACGCACATGTGAGAACAAATGTCCTGTGTTGTTCTGTTGCCACAGCTGACAAGCACACTCCTGAGGCTGACCAGGTGTCCATGACCTTAAGAATGTCCTAAAATTCAACACCGACTTTGACCAAGGACGTCCCTTGATCTCCACCATTTTAACAGAAGGAAGATGTAACGGTGGAAAATTCACTCGTTCACGTTGCACAAGAAATCGAAGAAGACACTGAACTTCTCCTGCTAGATCATGTGCAAGGGGAGGGAGCCTAAGAGGAACATTCGCAGGTGGATAGTGCCCTTTCGAAATTCAAGAATGAGGCGTAGTTGACTGATCGCTCTGGTCCTGAAAGGCTCGTCAATGATCGCCACCAACTTGCAACGAAGATAGATAGTCTGTAAAGGTACCACATGCGAGCGCAATCTGCGCGACTCCTCAAATTTCTGTACGCTGTCACTGCCCAACCGATACAACGATAGAAAGATGTCCTTGTTGTTCTTGATGCGGGCATTATGCCCCATGACGGTGCCTAATCAAGGCATCCGCCTTACGGATCTTACGAAGTCCTGTCCTGGCTTGTGGCACTCGAAAACGAACCTGCTTGATCCTAAGTCTTTTCATGACGTCCTGAACCCAAGGATAATTCAGCTGCGGTCGTACTTCCCGAATCAAAGCCGCTTCAGTGGCTAACAATGTGAGTCCGTCCGGCTCATGCCGCAGAGCAATGAGAACACCTTTATTGGCGAAGAAAGACTTTCAAGGCAGGTTCATAATGTGAGGGCTTCTTTCGAACAAGCCGTATGAACTTCCTACAGCGTGCAGACTCGCGACGTTGTACTGTGTCTGAAGTAGCACCAATGTACAACCTAACCGACTGTAAAGTGGTTGTCATTGAAACACGAAGATACACCACACTTTGTCGCTGGTGCCATTCCCATGGATAGTCCTCAGGAACCTGAAATTGGATCAGCAAGTCTCGGATATGACGAAAATTGGAAAACCTAGGCAGCGAGAAGGATGTCAAAGCACACGAAAAGATGTGGGACCGAACCCACATGCATCGGTCAATAACCTTGTGAGGTAAAAGTACGAAAAGAATAGGGAGAATTAAAGCGAACCACTGGAAAAATGTCCTCACGAACAGTTTCCGGTTACTTCCGGAAGCCCGTGTACCTTCATATAGTCACTGCGTAGCAAGCAGGTGAGCCCCTGCAATCAGGCGAATCAAGCACTTCTCATTGAGCTTTGCCGCCACCGAAACTGCAAGACCCCACTCTACTGCAATCTTGTCAACTGGTTTCTTGCTACCATCATCCAGTTTAGAACACGCAGCAACAAACTCGGAGGCAGCGGTGTCAATGGCCTTATTCTTGCCCTTTCCCAAGGCAGTAGAGGCCAGCCATGAATTTACCCCTCGCAAAGTGTGACTGTCCAAACTGCAGCTTTCAAGAAACAACGTGACACCGGGCTTCGGAAGGTACTGTTCATACGTGTCATTGGCTGCAATGTCCTGAAGATGCGGAGGTGTCGCGAAGTCTGCTGTCCGGGCATCTTCCTGAGACCCTTCCTCAGGTGCATCCTCAGGTGGAGGAGTGGTAACAGGCGCAACAACTTGCTTGGGCCCTCCTTTCCGCTGACTGGTTTTTGCCCCGGCCTGAGAAGTCTTCGGTGCCTGACGGGACGATCCTGATGCTTGACCCTTCAACCGAGCATTCTCTGACTCCAGTTGCTGGAGCCGTGTCAACAAGGTCTGATTGGCCTGAACAGGAGCTTTCTTCCGAAACTCTTTGACAATATCATCTGCAAGCTTCTTGATAGTGTTGNCCAGTTGCTGGAGCCGTGTCAACAAGGTCTGATTGGCCTGAACAGGAGCTTTCTTCCGAAACTCTTTGACAATATCATCTGCAAGCTTCTTGATAGTGTTGTACCGAGCTGTCCAATCATGCATGTCTGACGCAGGATATAACTTCTTTTGAAAAGCATTCAATACGGTAACAAAATCCATGCCGTCCTGTTCTGCCTGATCCGAGCGCAATGCTCGCATCAACACTCCACAGAAGATCGCTTCTTGTCTGGAGCGAAAGTTTTCCTGCTGCACCGTCCGACCAGGGGCCACCTGCCTCAAAGCCCAATTGTTGACCCCTCCCGAGATCACTTTGCACAAAGGTACATCCACAATGTTCATGCCTGAGATTCCCTGTTCACGAGTTAAGCGATTCGACACCATAATCTTCGGAAGTGTAAGACCATACACTCGATTCGAATCCCACTCATGAGCTGTCTGTTGCCAGGTCCTCGGCATCTTATTGGACGATCCTGAAACACGCGGAGATCTGGTCCGAGATCTGTGGCGTGTTGTACGCCCCGACGAGAAATCCTGACTTCGATGATGCGACCTGGGGTGTGACCTAGGCGGAGTCCTAGAACGGGAATCTCGACGACGCGGCATTGCTCCCTCTATGCGAAGAAAAGAACTCACACTGCAGCCAAAAACTACATGTGAGAAGGTGAGCTCAGCACTGACTTGACAACATGTAGAAAGAAGCATACATGCTACACTGAAAGCAACGCGGACGGGTCCTGGGTTTTCTGCCTGGTGCTTTCACACGAATCAGTTAGCCGCACCCCTCTGGATCTGCTGAGCATGTGTCAGAGGGACCTGAAAGAGCGGACGTCCTGAATCATCACGAAGTGCAGTGAACTGCTTAGCAACTGCCACCGTGAAACCTGCAATCGTGGATTTGCCGCTGTGCATAACATACTTGTGATCTCTCTTGAAGTGGACCACGCCATGGATGAGGCACTGTTGTTGAGCGTCCTCTCCGCCCCCAGCCCTGAGCACACGAAGCGCGGTCCTGGAATGCTGGCGCAGCCCTGTGTAATCACCGGGCACATCCATTTTCCTGAATTGGTCACCCTGTCTAGAGTCTGAATGTACGACATGTCGTCATTCCAGGGAGTCGCCTGTGAATAGTGCCCCACTGCTTCGGGACCATCAGCAATCGTAGCCGGGGCGATGAAACGTGAACGAATCATGCCCTCGATGCCTGATGTGTCGGATCCATGAGCAAAATAGTACAGATTGCGTTGTTCAGCCGACATGTCCTGGTGTGGCGAAAAGGGTTCCTGCAGCTCGAACGACCAGTAAACATGAGCCTTTGATTCATGGCACCTGACGTGTGAAAACATGCTAGGAGCATCTCCAGTGTACTGACACATCACTGTAGCAAAGAATCGAAGCTCAAACGGTGGAGGAGGCTGAACATTTGCCCTCTGACACAGCCCAATGACCGCCCTGATATTACTCTGGATGTCCTGTTCGGGCGCTGCCTTCATGATAATCTTCTGCTGCCAACTCTTGAGTTTGACACTAACTGCTCCACCCACCACTCTAGACAAAGTCAACTGTGTGCATGTCCTGACCACTGGTTGTGAGAAGAGCATCCCCAGCATATCTCGGAGGGGCAGTGGGAGTGCAATCGATACCCGCTGACTGTGGGGGAGGTGGTGGCGGAGGTGGGGGAGGCGGCGGCGAAGGTGCTGCCTTGCATGAACTAGCCGGTGCAATCGAAGTCCTGGGTGCTGAAAAGGCGGTCCTGGGAGCCGGTGGCTCCGTTCTGGTCTGCAAACCAGCCCGAGAGGCTGCCAAATTCACTGCTTGATCTGCCATGTCATACAGAATGGAAGCATCAGAAGTATTTGAACTCGGCTCTACTTGCATTGCACCCGCAAGTTCCACAGCACCCAACATGTTCTGCCGCCGTCTCTTGTCCTGAAGAGCTACACCCACCGACCCTTTCGGAGTACGACCCCTAGCCTTGGGCTTAGCCACTTCGGAAGTCTTGGTGTGCGAGGAAGAAGAAGAAACTTCCTCATAGGCACGAGTACGATTGTCCTGGCTGTCCTCCATAGGGTCATCATTTGTGACATTAGGAATGTCACGTCCTGTAGGCGGCTGAAAATCACCTGCAATTTCCATGCCCTGAAAACCGAAGTTCGGCATTGGAAGTTCTGATGGTGACGGCGCCTTTTCTTCCTCTTCAACAGGATACAACAAGATGTCCACACCCTGGACATCAGCACTGGGCTCCATGATTGCAAGAAGGAAGGAGCTACACAGCTAAGCGTGCAATCGGAAGCCAAGATGCTGCCAGTTTCCATGAGCTGACACTGTTCAACGCTCATATATCAACGCTCCGATCACCATGTGGCTGCTAGAGCCTCTAGGGGACCCGAGGGTCACGATAGCCCATCACCTGACACATCGGGGCACCATTCAACAGTTTGCCCCGTAGGAGGCTTCAGGCCGATCGCCTCGGGGGTTGGCCACCATCAAGTGCCGTACGCTCCATTAGTCTGTCCCGAAGGAGTACGACTTGTTATGTTACCGTTTTTGGGTCGCACAACGTACCCTGGCAGTTCGCAGGAGCGATTGTTGCCCTTGGCGACAAGGCCGCACACGGATGTTGGGTTGACACCACCACTCACATTTCTGGGGAAGATCTTGTAGATGGTGAGTATTCCTCATACTCCTGGGTACGACAACAATGCAACTGCTGACATGCTGACTTATGTGCGCAGTCCTCGAAATCATCGGATGGGGTTCTTGGCTTAGCCCCACGCCATATCCAGTGAAGAGCAACAACGNTGTGCGCAGTCCTCGAAATCATCGGATGGGGTTCTTGGCTTAGCCCCACGCCATATCCAGTGAAGAGCAACAACGAAAGTGAATGTCTAACACCGTTTGCCTCAGGATAAACAATGTACGGCGAGGAAACAAGCATTATGTCACAAGCAAATCGCAGGTACGTGGTCAAGGCGTCCCCCGACCATATCCTGATGTGTGACTGGAGCTTCGTTGCACCAGGCCAAGCCACACATCCCTGGTGCCCCTGCTGCTATGAATCACCAAAAACCCTTAGCTTAGTATCAGGGTGTACACACACACACAAGTCACACCAAGCAAGGCAGCAAGTATTAGTGTCAAGCCAGTGGATGAATTTGACCCCGCTTCCTGTAGCACACCTCGACTGGCATTTCTCCACAAGGACGATGCTCCAGTGACCAGTTTGTGCAGCGTCGTGACATGACTGGCCTGTTCATAGAGAGCAAATTCATCTTGAGCAGTATTGAAAGACCGATTGGAAGTAAGAGCAGTAGCAGCAGCAGCAGCAGTAGCAGCAGTGGCAACTGCCGCTCAGGAAATCATAGTATATTGTCGAGTACTATAGTATATTACAGTATAACAATAGAACATACTATGGTATCTTATATATTGCAGTATAATACTAGAACAGACTATGGTATATCATACCATTTTCTGGGCCAGAGCTCTTCGTTTCCCTGCCTCCTTGGCCTCTCGCGCTTTCTCTGCACTCATATAGACGTTAACGGAAACCTCGGCTGGCGCATCGAGCTCAGGGTTTAGGGTTTAGGGTTTTAGAGTTTCGTGTGCTATCTCCACGTTTACTTCATCTGGGGGAGAGCGGGGAGGGGCCTGGCGCCTAAGCCTAAACCTGAACCCTTAAACCCTTAGGGTTTAGGGTTTAGGGTGGGTTTAGGGTTTAGGCTTTAGGGTTAGAAGGCAGGACTGCCTCGCGGCTGCTTTCTGCTGGACGGGGCTTTGCCAAGTCAGAGTGTGCGTGTTTTGACACGAAAACTATCACTCTGAAATAGAGTGCGAATTGGGCTTAGGGTTAAAACAATGTTATACACGAATATACTGCAACATACTGCAATATACGATACTTGTTTATATCCCATAATCCACTATACCATTACCCAGTATAATGTACGATAAAACATTGTAATATTCCATAATAAACTATAGCATAGCGAATGTTAGCAAACCGAGCAAACCCCATCAGGAACACACAGCAGAAATCCGCAGCAAAATGTTGTCATGAATATCATCAACAACAGCAACACCATCATCATGATGAATCATCTTTATGGTCCAGACAATGGTGGCAATGGCGGTGGCAGAAGGGTTTAGGGTTTATTTTTGAGGGTTTGGTGACTAGGGTTTAGGGTCCAGTGTTAAATCGGCAAAAGGGCGTCAAGAAAGCCGCCGCCGCCGCCACCTGCGCCTCCTCTGAGCTCGAGAAGCACTTGCTGACCCTGCCAGACGCTCTCTGCCTGCAGTCTCGTAGAAACCCTAACCCCGAAATAAATACACATGCTCAAAAAGGCAATACACATAGCAACCGTTGTAGCTACTCCTTTAGTATTCTCAAACAGCTGCATTCCGCACATGGCTTCAGAGGAATCAGTTCTAAATGCCGGGTCTGGCACAGACAGAGACGTCTTGCCAAGGGGATCGTCGCTGGAAAGAAAGTCGCGGTCACAAACGCTGAAGTGGAGATGGTCTCCTTGGAAGACATCCTCGAGCAAAGAGGAATGGGTCGCGAGATCAGTTGCTGAGGAGGTGTTGTCCCCATGAAGTTCGACTTCACGGCTGGGCTATGCAAAACAGATCCCCCAAAAAGTCTGAATTCAATCTGTAAACAAGTTTGAGAGGTCCTCCACCACGAATGCCTCGTCCCAAACCGGATTCTGGCCATGCGCCACATGGGTGCGACCCCCGCCTTTCCAAGGCTTTTCAAGGCCTTCCTCCGGGCCCTGCACCGACACGATGCAATAGGGGTCCGAACCCCTGAAATCCAGGGAAGCCAGCTCCGTCGCCCGATGGACCACCACAAGGAAGCAGCGAGTTTCTCTGAACTGCAAAGACCGTGGGATGATGGCTTGCCGCACAACCTCACAAGCCGAACATACCATGTCTGTAGGGTTTAGGGTTTAGGAGTTTTGGGTTTAGAGGTTTAGGGTTTAGGGTTTTCTGGCCTTGCATCACTACTGAGTCAACTTTCTGAACCCAAACGAGCCACATCGTGCGTCGTCGACCGGCTGGGATCAAAATGTCTCATGTTGCCCTGACCAAGATCTGCGTAGAACTCGAGCAGCTGGCGGATAGTCAGGCCCCGACCTCGTCGTATATTATTATACATTACAATTATTGAATTGTTATTATTATTACTATTATTCTTAGGTAATATACGTCGCTATTACTTAAGTGTTACTCTTATTCGTATTATTCTTAATAGTTGTTGCTGTAGTCGTATTAATATCTGTTAGTATTATTAGTATTATTCTGCAACTATTATGATTGTTGTTGCTATTTTTCATGCTATGGCCATTATTATTCTTAGTAGTAGTGTTACGATTTGTATATTACCAGGCCGCTAGATGGGGGGGGGGTAGGCAGCACCCTTTTTCAATGGAGGACCACACTTTACACCCTTCTCCCCCTTTTGGCTGCCTCCCCTTACCCCCCCCCCNNNAGGTACATGGCAGTGCTTTGCACCGGTGCTTCAAGAGCACTAGAACCATATGGGCAAGTCCCGCTACGAATAGCTGCAAACTTGCGACCTACTCAACTTGTCAAGAGATTGTGCATGATGGCACTAGCAGGTCTCAGTGCAGCACTGTGTGCCGGGCGAGAGCTGATTTTAAAAAGTTGGATCAGTGTGGCATAGTTCAGTAGCCTTCAGGGTGCTTGTCTGTACGAGATGAATTTGCCTAAGATGTACACTGTACAAGCTGGTGCAGTTTGGCACGAGTGGCCCCGGGGGGCACACTTAAGTGGCCGGAGATGGCTCACTGACGCAACACTCACTGGGCTTCGGCCGGTAGAGCGAACTCTAGGCGTCTCAATGTGCTGGTGTGTTCGTGGCTGAGATCAGCCACGGCCTTGATGGTGTAAATGGCAATGGTGATACGGTGCCCTCGCCATGGGCGTGTTTCGTGCCATTGGTGTGGGTCGAAGGTGACTCCGGACAGTGTGAGGTTCTGCACGGATCCATACATAGTGCCATCCAAGGAGGGGCAGTGGCCTGTGGTGGATTGTAGCCAGAGGCCGCCTCCAGCAAAGGATGAGCAAGGTAGTACCACATTGCTGCTACCCGGGGCATTGTTGAGGTCTCTGTGAGCCCTCATTGAAGTATTGCGTTGGAGCACGAAGCTCGTAAAAGTCACATTCGTGCACGATCGGATGTACATGCAGATCAGAAGGGTGACCCAGGGCAGCAGGGTGGTGTTCCGGCGTATTCCAAATAGTGGGCCTTGCGAGTAGGCTCCACTCGTGAAGCACATACTGCCGGGAAGATCGGCACAGGCCTCTCTGNCCAGGGCAGCAGGGTGGTGTTCCGGCGTATTCCAAATAGTGGGCCTTGCGAGTAGGCTCCACTCGTGAAGCACATACTGCCGGGAAGATCGGCACAGGCCTCTCTGCGAGGATCTCCATTGGGGAGAGCGTCGCATAGCAATTCCCACATTTGCATCCTGACTTGGCCGCTGGCTATCATGTCTGCTGCAATCTGATCAGCGACCCGACGCGGGTACGGCATACCACGTGGTAGTTTATCCTCAATCTCGAGGGAATACGGGATGCGCACGATATGCTCTTGTTGGGGCGCATTTCCTCTCGTTGCCTCACCCATGTTTGCACTACGGATAGTGAGTGTACCGGGCGGTGCTTGAGCCCTGCGACCTGTAGCAAGGAGCTACGCTGAGAGTAGGTGGAGGGGAGGAACGCAGAGGGCAGTCTTTTAATTAGGAGCTTTGACGTGTTAGCGGTCGGCGTCTTTTCAATTGGCAGCTGAGCCTGCGTTCCCGTAGGCGTATGAATTTGCAGGAATGAAGTGGCCATCAGCACACTATGTCAGCGGACGCCACAGAAGTACCTGCAGCAGGGTACATGCACTGATAAGCGTGGGGGGGGGGGGGGGNGGGGGAGCGGCCGCGGGCGCTTGCAACACTGTGCAAATTTTTCTGAGTTTTTTAAAGCTTTTTTTGGAGCACAGGCTGCTTGTGCGTCCCCCACATGCGGCTGCCCTGTTGCGCTCACGGTGCTGACCTGCAGAGCAGAACAAGGTAGCCCTGCTGTCCCAGAATCGAGTCATGCGGTACCGATGTTCTAATATGCTCGATGGGCTTGCTATCGTCTGCTCGCCATTGTGGGGGGGCATGTGGGGCAGTACGGGGTGAAAGGTGATTGATGTACCTGACGGTGTAGTGTCCGGCATGTATTATGGCACCGCAGTGTAGTACGCAGGCTACCACAAGGTATGGGATACTTCGGCAGTCTGCACCATGCCGTGGATCAGAGAAGCATGGGACATTTACCGAGGTAGGTATATCAACCCTTGTATGTATCTTGATCGTACCGTGATCCTCGCTGCCCTTAAAGCGTGAGAGTCTTAGGAGCAGGACGCGTGAGGGGTGTGCGCAGGCTTGTAGATACGTGCCTCCGTTGTGCCAGTGATCAATGAGGCTTTGTAGGGTAGCGGGATGATTAGGGTTCTGGAAGTTTAGGGTTATGGATTTGTGCGTGTGATGCTGCTCTCTGGTTTCGGTACCATCAGCGTCACTCACAATGCGCGATTCCCACCTGCCTTGAAGAACTGGCGGCCGTCCCGCGCCTAAGAGATATTCCAGGAATTCGCAGGCATCCTGTTGCTGATGCAGGTTGGGCCAATTGCGTAGCAGGGGTCGCCATGAGCGCAGCGCATGAACATGCAGTGGCTTACGTGCATTGTAGAGATCCCTCCACGCCTGCTCCTGAGTGCCAAACTTGAGGATATCTGCAACCTGCAGGTAGCTGACCGCAAACAGTCATGCACGTACACTGGCGTTAATGTAGCAGGTATTGCTGCTGTTGAGCAGCCGTATTAGGAGTATTCTGCCAGTGCTTGTTGGACAAGCGTGGCAGCCGGAGACTGCTTGAGTGTGTCCCGTCGGAGCTGAAGTCCGATGATCTGCAGCGCAGACAGACCCGTCAGGGCCTCCAGGCACTCCCAAACGGTGTTGTGGCCCTTGGTCCGATTCGATATGTCGAGCTGGAAGGTGGTCACCCCCGTCACGTTGCCCGCCAGTGGTCTGGCGGCATGAAAGCGGTGGATCATGTAGGGTTGCAGGGCTTCCACTAGCTTTGCATGCCGAAGTGGGGGCCTGTCTTCGTCGATCACTAGGCTCCCCAGTGCCGGGGACCACTTCTGGTAGCACCAACTGCCATCCTTTAGCCACTTCATCTCCTCGGCTTTGGTCTGGAATGGTGCGGGCGCTGCACCTCCTATGTCCTTCAGGCCCGCGTGCAGCATTTGGATCAGGCATCCGAACAGTGTAGTGCGAAGGGCGGTTGTGGTCGCTCCCTCTTCCTGTGACTTCTTCCACTTCTGAGCCGCTGCGAAGAGAAGTGGCAGCGGTCCCTGATTGTCTGGTTGGACGAAGAGTACCCAGCTGTAGTCCTGTCTGAGGATCTTGAGCGCCGTCTCCTGCTGTAGCGCCAGCCTGGCCAACGCCTTG